>BMAV01025094.1:286877-297097 GCA_019973955.1 Trichonephila inaurata madagascariensis | reverse complement strand
TCAGAGTTACAACCATTTGAAATAATTATCGGCGTATTTTCTTAAAAATGTTTCCTTCTGTTTTCGTAAAACATGGATAAACCGACTTCTAAGTTATGCATTTCAAAAACTCTAGTTGAGCCTCTGTACAGAGGTCTGAGCTGTATACAGGCAAAATAATATTATAATAGAAGCCTTTTTCACAAAAGGAGAATATTTAGAGAATGGGTCATTCTATGTACATTTTTTGTTAAAATATTGTACTTTAATAATTTTTTATTGTAATACTATTCTTAAAACAATTTTATATACATTTTCTAATCTAAGTGACGCTAAATATCATAAATATTATCCATTTACACACTTTTGCAAAATCACGGTTCCGAACGTAGTCGGATACTTTAAAAACACATTAACCCGGCCCTTCTCGCGCAGGGTATGTCATACCCAACACTTAACTTTTTTCAAGACTCCTTTTAAACCTTTTTTGGAAAATGAACAGTTTCTCGTGCAGCTGACTCTAAGGTCATATCCTTTGAGGGGCCTTAACGTGTACGCGAATACTAAATATATATGTTTTGATACTACGGCTTCGGGTATTTCATACACAGCGCGTTAATCGCTAAAAACATGAGCACGCTTTAAAATCTTTCTTTAATCATGGCGTATTATTGTAGTTATGGTGAAAAAAATGTGATATTTAAGTAATTTAATAAATACCGTATTTAATAGATATAGTAAAACAGTATTTTCGGTTGAAGAAGGTCTCTTTGCGGGGATGATGAGGTAGAATCGAATGATCAAGATGATAGAAGCAAGTATGGTTCCTCTACTGAAATAGATCCAGATAATTTAACTGAGAGAGCAATTATCGTCCTTGATAAAATGACTACATCATATTCAATGGCTGGAAAATGTAATTGCAAGCCTATGACAATATTTTTTATGTTGTTGAACGTTGCAACAATAAAAGCTCAAATTATTTTGTTAAGTACTCAGAAACCCCCTACTAAACATCGAACAAGACGCTGATTTCTGAAGTGTTTTGGATTTGGATTTACTGCAGAATGTAAAAAAGAGCAAGCAATGCTTCTATTTTTTTTTAAAAAAAATTAAGATCCAGTGAAAACTTATGGAGTGTACCACTCTCTCTCACACACACACACACAACAAAACAATATACTAAATACCTTAATAAAAAGAACAGAAAAACTAATATTACGAGTGAAAAGTGTAAAAAAAACATTGTATTTCCTGCTTTTTTTTACCTTTTCACCTTTGTATGCAAATGTTACGGTAAAAACAGAATGTAAACACTCTTGAGTAGCGCATGAAATTCCGTTCATTTTTTTCGCGCGACGAAAAAAAAAAAATGTCGGGTTAAAATTTCACAAGCTACAATTAGAAATACTTTTATTGATATCCTGGATCTTCTAATTTATCACGTTGAAATTTGGAAAAAAAATCATGGCATACTTGAATTTTACTAAAATCCCCTGGGAAAACTTTAATTATGATGAACGTAGTACTGCTAAATACAGATTTTCAGAATCAAATTTAATGAAAAATAATAGTTCTAAATTGTATTCACAAAACTGAATAGCTGTCACGGACTACGGAAGATTATTTCAGTGTACAATTAAAACGAATCTAAATTAATGGAACACAAATAATATCTTGCCTTTTAAGAACGCAATTTTCTCAGATCATTCTTAACGATTATAAATTAACTGATTTTTTCATTTCTAAGACCTTACAGATAACTGATATAAATGGGCTGATTCTTGTTCATAGTTCTTACGCATTTATAGTTAAAGTACTTTTTTTTAAAAAAAAAGCACTTGAAAGTTATTAGGAAAGATTGCTTAAAGAAGCAAGCTAATTTGATTACTCTAGTTTAAATTTAACTACTAATAAGGAGAAAAAAAACTAACGTCATATTTTATCACATTTTGAAAATCGCCTGAATGGAAGAATATTATTAAGAAAGACATCAATATTTAAAATCATTTTTAATGCTGTAAAAAGTAATCTCGGAATAAGGTATAAGTCAGCGTTTCTCAAAACGTTTCGTCAAAAAGCAAAAAGTCAGCGTTTTGACCCCTAGGGGGCGTGATAATCTTACCAGGGTGGGTGAGCATATCAAAAAGTCGAAAAAAAATTATTAATTTACTGAAAGAATCAAATCAAAATACTTTCTGAAATAATTAAAGATACACATTAACAATGGTGTAATATACAGTACTTACGTGTTATCACAGCTGTTTTGGCGATATTATATGAAACGAAGCACATGGTTGCCAATTCAACGCGTACGACACATGGGAAATTAGGGTTGCCACATTGGCGAGTTATCATTGTTGCGATAGTACGTAAGTACTTATAAATGTATCAGTACCGCACAATGTATTTGATCATTAATTCACGAATATTAAGTTAAAAACAAGTTTAATAGTTACTAGTGACCCCATGGGCTTGTTATATACGAAACTTATTGCTTGTCTTGATAATTTGTACGGTTTATCATTAAAGTCGCGCTTATTGTAGATTTAACGTCTAAGTGCCTTATCATTGATTTCAATACATTGTTATTGTATGGGGGAAGGTGCGTTGAAAATTATGACTGAAAATTGGGTCTCAAATATTGGGAGTTTGAGAAGCATTGGTATAAGTCAGGGGAGGGCAACTAGTGACTTGCGGACCACATGCGGCCTTCAAAGAGTTTCTTGCGGTCCTTCAAGACGGTCAGAAAATCAAAAATAGAGAAAAATAATTAGTATATGGGTCGACATACATTTGTGAGCAAAGTTTGTCTTACATGAAGATTCACAAGCGTAAATACAGCTGTAAGCTGCTGACATTCACTTGCAGAGTGTGATGAAAATTTCAACAAGCAATCTCACCCTTGATTTTAAAAAAATGTAGAAAACTGGGATAGGATACTCATTTTCTCATTGAACTAGTTTTAAAATTAAGTGTGCTTGCAACTATAGATATGGAATAAGTACAATAAATATACTGAATAAATCTGTCACGATTTTATTTAACTGATATTTATTGATTTGATTGCAGACCACCTAGCAAAGAAGGGAACTTGCATTCAACAGACAACAAGGTAAGCTGTCCCTTTTACCAGTGTCAAGCGTATCATCAAGAAAAAGATGAAAGATCTCTCATCAAGTCAAAACGCTGAGAGAAATTCCAATAATATTTGGTGGAATAATCTTAAAGATCTTCCCATGTTGCCAAGACGTAAAGTAGTTGACGAGTTTCGTCTGACCATTGGACACGACTGTCTTCTGAAACATCTACATCGAATTTATGTTGCACATGTCTCTTTCTGCACGCTCTGCGATTTTCGGGAGGACACGGATGCTGACCACATTCGCCGCTGCCCAGCCTAAAGGACTCATCTTTGTACGATCTTTATTGGCAAGCTAGGGACTTACTGGGTTCATATACTTTTCTCGTCAATTTTTTTTCCTCACTTTGTTTATTTTGTCTGTTTTTGTTTCTATCCCTTGTGGTGTAGTGGTCTTCTGTAACTCTGGCCATTGGAAAGAAAATATATATATATATATATATATATATATATATTGATTTTCATGGTACAATTTGTACCTTTTCTGAGATGCAAAGTTTACTTATGAATGCAATAATTTTATAAAAATGAGGCCCTTAGGTGTCCTCTGCTTCTACAATAAGGCCCTACAATTGCCCACCCCGGGTTTGTTAGTTTTGTTGATATTTTTTTCCAGTTACCTGAACTGTTTTTGTAGGGGAAATTTACCCTTCAAAGCAAGCTTTATTCCAAATAGAAAATTTCCATTGCAGTTAAAAAGGCTCTGTAATTAAATATTTCTAAAATTTTTAATGATATTAATAGTTATACCTACTATTACATTATACATTCCTATTATCATTTAAGGATCTTTTAAATTCAGGTATTCAAGATAAATTGAACAATTATATTTATGTTTTTATAGTTTCCAGTTTATTACATAAATCATTAATTTTTTCCATAAATTAATTTTCGATAATTTTTCTAATTTAGGTGAAAAGATAATTTATTGATAGTGAGCATTCAAAAATCTATTTACCTCTTTTAACAACTCATAACCCTCTTATTTTTAAATAAAATGCATTTTGCTTATTTATGCGCATAATTATTGTTGACAAATATATGTTTTTTAAAAGAAAGTTTCTCTGAAATGTTAGAGTTGGCAACAGTCAAGCACAAGATCTGATTGGCTGGAAACATGTATCTGCATTTATCATGTAATCATGACGTCACATGAATTAATGAGCTGATTGGCTATAAACACATTATTGCAGTTATGTGACTATGACGTTACACGAATCTAGTTCATTGAATATGCGTAAAGGAACATTTTATTTTGTCCTTCAAATTTCTATTAAAAAGTAGGGAAGGAATATCTTTACGGAAAATGTCTACTACGTAAAAAGAACGTTATAGATGAATATAATATATAATTTAGAAATATGAATAAAAAAGTTACGAAATAGTCAAAATAAAAACTAATTCTTAAGTGTGCGTCCACTTATTACACTGAAAATAAAAAGAATTCTAGGCATAAAAATTTTCTTAAATATCATGAATAAATAATATTATAAAATAACAGTCCCCATTCCATTTCTAATTCAACAACAAAATCTGAATAAAAATAACTCGGATCGACTCGAAAGCGTATATGATTTAAAACTTTCCCTCGTAAATCTAAAATCATGGCTGGATTACTCAAACCGGATAGGGGATGAGAAGAGAATTCTTCTGAGCAATATTCTTTGCCTTTGAAATTTCTCGTCTTTGATATCTTGCCGAAGATTCCACAGCCATTAATGAACTTTGCAAATTCGCTTTGAAAAGGAAAGCTAAATTTCACAAAAGATGAAAGTAAACCAGATACAGAAATTTAAGTTGGTAACTTGGAGAGAGAAACTTCAACTGATGTTACATTGTTAGTATCGTCCGCATTCTATAACTAGTGTTTCTACTTAAAACTCAAAGGAAATACGCTTATGGGGTAAATTAAGGGGATATATATGAAGATGAAGTTCTGTAGATGGTAAGTTACTACTTTAATTATTAGTAAAATAAAAGAGAATAAAGTTTTGGATCATTCTAAAAACAAATTTAGCGGCAGAAAATTCATAAATAAATATTAATAATATTATGATGGATCCTATTTTGGCGCCTACCTGTTATTACTCGCCAAGTTGGCGAATTATTGTTGCCATATTGGATAGAACTTCAAAACAGAAAAACGGCGGGAAAAAAAGAGAATAAAGTCTTGGATCATTCTAAAAACAAATTTAGCTGTAGAAAATTCATAAATAAATATTAATAATATTATGATGGATCCTATTTTAGTGCCTCCCGTTATTACTCGCCAACTTGGCGAATTATTGTCTCCATATTGAATAGAAGTTCAAAACACAAAAACGAGCTGTTGGCGCAATTTGGCGTGATTATTTTCTCCATTTGCCAAAAGAGTATGTGTGTGTGTGTGAACTAAACAAGATTTTACTATAATATTCTATAATGAAATTGAATTAAATATAAATTTTAAAAGTGAATTTTGTTAAAAATGAAAATGATTATTATTATTTCAGTTATTAAAGATGTCCTTACAAAAAATCTTGTTAAAATACAATAGATCGTTTGCATTTAAAGAAGTATATTTATTAAATAAATAGAGTTTTAACAGACAATGCAACTTTTACTGTAAATTATTTAGAAAATATTCAAAGAAAAAGAAAATTGGAAAGTAATGCTGTTTGAAAGGAGTAACACAATGCTTATATTTTTTATCAATATCTTCAAAATTAAAACTACAACAAAATGAAGACGTATGTATAATTCGTATAAATTTATAAAGACTTTTATTAAAAATCATGAGAGCATTGTGAAGAAAAACGGTGCATTTTGCATCCTTTTTATTAATTTATATCGAATTTGTAAGGCTTTCATTAAAATTTTACTTTTTATCTTAATATATCGGTTTATAATAGTCTGTAAAGAACGTTGAGATTATAACATTTTATAAAATTAAACAAAGCTATTTATTTTTCACAGAATTTCATGTTAACTCTTTACAAATATTTTCAAAATAAAAAAAATCTAACATAATGTTAAATAATTTAAAATTTTAAATATTTGTGCTGACTTCAGAAATATTTGATATTTGGAATTCCGGCATGAGTTTCAACCAAAATTAGAATATTAAATAATTATTTCTTAGCATTCAAATCTATTATACTCGTAATTGTTTTTAGTCAAAACAATATTTTCCAATTCTTTTATTAACATATTATGATTAATATTTCAAATGTAAGCATGTACATCCTAACACAGAGGTTTTTAAGCTGTGATCCGCGTACCCCCGGATGGGGGGGGGGGGTTACCGGCACTTCTATAGGGTCTCTCATTTAATGTTAGGATTTCCCTATTACAGACTGACTGAAAAATGCGTCATCCTAGACTGGGTTACAAAACTGCCCTCAAAGAAAACTCCATTAGAATATGTATTTCGATTAGAAATATTTCCAAATCTTGGGTATTCGAATCTTAGGGGACCCCAATGTCAGGCTGATGCATAAGAAGGGACTGCGACGATCGAAATTTTAAGGATCGTTGTCTACCACATGATTAAAACAGAAATATTAAACTTACAGAATAGTTTCAAAAAACATAATTTATAACCTTTTTTCCAAGTATTATGTTACAACAAGTTCGAAAATAATTTTACATTGTTCCACTGAATATTAATTTCTTAGATAACAAAAGGAAAAAAAAAAAATGAGATTTTAAAATATTTTTTTATTTAAAAATTCCTCATCACCATTATTGACTGCATCCTCTTCTATCAAACAATGGACAATAGACGAGCAGTTCTTAAAAACAACCAAGTCCTGAAGAGACAACTGAATCCAAGATTTGAGCGATATCTAAAATACGCGAGCAACAACCAGAATCTAAAAATAAGAGATACACAGACCCCTTTATCTCATCCACTACACCATGAAAAAGGGTGTGTGGGAAATGTCGTGTCAGATAGCAGATGACCCACCTGGACATCGCCTACGTCGCGTGCCTTCATCACACAAGCACTGGACAGCGTGGTAACCGTATCTTTCCGTTGAGATCTTAAGATGGACTAAGGTTAGTAAAAGGTAGAAAGAAGTGAATAAGGGGGAAAGTACTGGAGAGGATAAAAAAAAAAATAATAATGACCCCAAACTACTACGTAACGGAGGAGAAAAAGAACTAAAAGATAAAAAAGGGGGGACGAAGGGAAAAAAAAGGAAAGGAAAGGAAGGAAAAGGATTGGCTAAATTGCAGGAGGCGGAAAATGGTTGGAACGAAATGTCCAGGTTTCATGCTCTAAAACTAGAAAGAACGCCACCATTTGGATGGTTTTCAGTACTTTGATCGATGTTTTGTAAATTGTTAGTGTTGGGGAAAAAGCATTGTGTGGGGTTAATCACCAGGGAAATTATTAAGGAACAGATTTACCACGTAAGAAAGGCTATGGCGTTTACCAACCGCAAATAGTCTGGCACGATTCAATGGAGGGATTTGATTGGTTCTTGAGTTTTCGTTGCGGGTATCTGAAGTATTTTGGGAATGTTGATGATTTAGAGACTTTTAACATTAAAGAGTTAAAGGTTATCTTTAATTGCTTTTTTTTAAAAATAAATTAAAAGTATTGTACAAACTAAATTTCTCAATTCAGTTGTAAGGAAGAGTATTTGAATAAAAATAATTTGGTTCACACATACCCGTAAATGTGAAAAAATTCTTGATTAAAACAAAATTGAATGATAACAGGACTTCAAAAAATATTAAAAACTGGCATTAGAAGTTCGATTTATAATTTTACTTTTTTTTTCATATTCTAGAAATTTTCTTTATCATTCTATAATTATTCTGTGAATTTTTTTATAACTATTTAAATCTGCCAAATAACTTTCTGTTTCAAAGTTTGGATTTAAAAATTATGCAGTGAACACATAGTCATGCAAAAAATGCAATACATATCACGAATACGAGATAAATAAATTATAAGTTCGTGATGTGCAAATAGAGTGTGTTTATAATAAATCATCAATATATATAGTTTACTACCTTAAAATATTTAGCAAGGAATTTTAAATAGTTCATTTAAACAAGGTGTGTAAGATTCACTATGTTTATTCAATCTGTTTTGACTGTAATTTTTGTTTGAGATAATTTTTAATGCTCCTTTGTCAAACATTTTTTGTGCGAAATAATGATTTAGAAAATTAAAAATATTTCCATTCAAAACAATTTATACAAGTAAAGAACAATTAACTGTCCTTTAAAAATAACTTTTACATCGTATTACGTCGATTTGTGTAACAGTTCTTAAAATGAGCTTCAATACATTTCTTTTACTAAAATTTTAAAGGAATAATGAAATATTTGTGTATTGATATAAACTTACAAATAAGAGAAAATTTGAGATATTGGTAAAGTTAATAGAATTAATTAAATGTTTATTCAGAGTTTATTTCAACTGAAACGCTGCTCTCAAAACTACAAAATTTAATACTTGAACACATTTGGAACAGGCAAGTAAGTAACTACTAATTTCCTAACATATTTCATCTACAAAAAATATATATTGATTATTAGGTATCTAAGTTTTTATGAAAAGAGTATTTAAGGTATTTAACAATTACATCTATGCAAAACTGAGTACGATGTGTACTAACAAGAAACAGAAACGACGAGAAAATTAAAATAAATAGAAAGAATGAAGGGGGCTAAAAACTACCTTCAATATAAGCACACATAAATTAATTTCCGCAAGAATTATTAAAAATCCCACTTTTTAATGCTTTCCAATATTTTTTTTAAATTTTCATTCATTACTTGTGTATTAAATATCTATAATGTAACTCCATGTTAACAGGCATTAATACCTCTACAGTTGATGTAAATACTGTAATAGTTAAGCTATTCGACTACGTTCGGAACCGTGATTTTTTAAAAAAAACGCATAAATGCAGAATTTTCATGATATTTAATGTCACTTAGATTAGAATGCATGTATAAAATTGTTTTAAGGACATTATGACAAAAAAATTTATTTAAATACAATATTTTGTCAAAAAATTAACTTAGAATAACCTTTTTTCCAAATGTTCTCCTTTTGTAAAAAATGTTTCTATTGTATTAATATTTTGCCTGTATATAGCTCAGACCTCTGTACAGAGTCTCAACTATGATTTTTGAAAAATTAAAATTGTTTTCAGAGTTACAACCATTTGAAATGATTATCAGCGTATTTTTTTAAAATTTCTCCCTTCTGTATTCGTAAAACATGGATAAATCGACTTCCGAGTTATGCGTTTCTAAAATTCTAGTTGAGCCTCTGTACAGAGATCTGAGCTGAATACAGGCAAAATATTCATACAATAGAAGTATTTTTTACAAAAGGAGAACATTTGGAGAAAAGGTTATTCTAAGTTAATATTTTGCCAAAATATTGTATTTAAATAATTTTGTTTGTCATAATGTCCTTAAAACAATTTTATACATGTATTATAATCTAAGTGACACTAAATATCATAAATATTATCCATTTACACGCTTTTGCAAAATCACGGTTCCGAACGTAGTCGGATACCTTAAATGATTTTTAATCTCATTACATTTATTAATACTTTACAGAGTACATGTATTTTTATTCATATTTTTATTGTGTAGTTCAATTTTTCATCCAAATGTACTACTTAAGGCCGGTTCTACATAGTAAAAATTTCTTATCATAATATTAAACTAATAATCTGAAACATTGCAGAAACATTAAAGAAATCATTTCGAGGAAAAAAATGTCACAAAATTGTGTCTTTTTTTTTATCACTGCGAGTAGAAATTAATGTCGTATCTTAACAAAGCTTTTTCAAAGAAAAATCGAATCTTTTGTTAGTATTAAGGGAGAGAAAAAAAAATTCACTGACATTCACCCAAATGCATTATTTACGTATTTTAAATTAATACATGGTTTTCGTATTAACCTTTAAAAGTGCATCTTCTAGCTAATGGGCTTTTAATGACAGGACACGAAAAAAGTTTTAATAACATTAAAAAATACATCCTTCTGAAATGTATTATTATATTAGCAGTTACACTTGTTGTTGTAGATTTAAAATATTTGGAAAAAGTTACTTTAAAAAAAAAAGGGAGGAAA
>BMAV01025094.1:160899-283770 GCA_019973955.1 Trichonephila inaurata madagascariensis | reverse complement strand
CCCCCCCCCCAAATAAACATCAAAATACGCGCATCTATGTGGAAAACCCTGGCATTGGGGACCAAACCGCGTAACTTTTAATCGGCAAACCGTACAAAAATCATCAAAATAAGTGTTAGTGCAAGCCCATGGGGTCACTGGTAATTATCAAGCTTGTTCTTAACTTAGTATTGTTAAATTAATAATAAAATACATATTGTACAGTACAGATACTTTACTTTTATGTGTATTTTATATTTTATTATGTCAAAAAGTATTTTGTTTGCTTACTTTCAGTAAATTAATAATGTTTTGAATAATCTTTAGTTTTCAACTTTTTAATATACTCGTGGGCCCCCCCCCTTGTAGAGTTATCACGCCCCTCAAGGGGGGCACGCCCCACAGTTTGAGAAACTCTGTTATAAAGGTTTTAATTTTAACTTCTTTATAATTGTACCAGAATTTATGGCAGCACTAGGTGGTTCACCTAAATGCGAACTCCAAACAAATACATTTCAATGCTTCTCTAATACACGTTACAACTGTGTGTGTTTATTAGCCAAACTAAACACTAATTACTCCATCATACGCAGATATACTAAAAATACAATAAAGAAGCACAAAACCTCAGGCGCCAATGAGAATTGCTTGGCGTAATATGGCGCGTCAATCTTTTTTTACAGCCCGTATCATAGCATAATGTGTTGTAGCAAATGGAAGGACTTAAGCGGAAATCCTGATAATAGCTGGAAGGATTTAGTATAATGTGGTAAACGGCCTTACAGAATTAGTTCTAAATCTCCAAGTAAAGATCCCATGGCGTCCAAGTTAACTGCACCATCGGATGCATGTCGTTATTTATATTTTTATTAGATTCAGTCAGAAGTTTAGCCCAGTTTTCTTCGTTGATGTCTTCAGACAACGGCGGCTTTATTCCGCAGAATAAAATAGTGGAGTTTTTTTTTGGCCCGATAGAATTTTTTTAGCAAATGGTTGTTGGAATCATCTACTTATATTCAATTACGGTTGGGAATTAGGTTTAATTTTTTGGAAAATATGCGTTTACTCAGTACCTAGTGTTTACAACTGTTGGGAGGATTTTTAAAAAGGGATATCGATCCAAATAATGATTAGACGGAGAGTTTTAATTATATATGAAAAAACTTTTGATTAGATGGAAAAAAAATTATTTAACGTGGAAATAGTATTAAATTTTTAATCGAATGTTCTCAAGACGACCTAAATGGGAATTGATTTCCTTGGATTTAACACTTAAGATTTTTCCGATTGGTTTTGATAGTTTATTAAAGGTGCATCAAGAGTGGGAGTGAGACTGAGAGAGAAAAAAATTAACATTTCACTATAAATCTGCACGAAGGCTATAGACGACGGACCTCTTAATTTTGAACCATGGCTAAGTGACGAGTACGACACCCGAGTAGGCAATCCTCCCCTAACTTTCAGACGACACCAACGGAAGGATGTTTGAGCTTCGACATATGTCGTACGTGCATCGGAATACAAGGCGGGTCTTCAGTGGCTTTAGGCTCGAACTCAAGACACGCCAGCCTTGACCACTAGGCTACCGCAGCTACTCAAAATGTTATGAATGGTATGATTATTTTTTATTCTAGTTAGGATGATCTTGAAGAATTGCCTTTAATAACTCTCATTAATCCCCCCTCCCTTCTCAATACTCTAAATTGTAGGACTTCCACAGAAGCGAGTGTGTTGAAAAATATTCCATTCATTGGGGAGCACTGCTTTAAGAAGGTTGCGAATCATTGGTTTAGAGCTACAAATTGACCTCTTAGGAAACAACCATCCTCACACTCAGCCCTTATTAAGCAAAAATCTGCTGATAATATACTTCGTAATTCTGAATCATGATTAAGAGACTACTCTCCATACTTCCCACACTATTCCCACGTGAGGTCTTTGAACCTCGACAAATTTATAACTTGCATTAGCTCCGCTCTGTAGGAATTTTTTAATAGATATTTCTTCAATTAGAAAGTATAAGAAAAATGTTCACTAATCTATTTGAAAAGTCACTCTTGTTATAATAATAATAATAATAATAATAATAGAAGTGTTTTCGATTTAACAATTAAATAATTTAAAAATTTTCAAGATCTGATATTTAAATTCTTTAAATTTTAATAAATAAAATTCCTTTATAGGTATTTTCTTCGTATACAATTCGAAAAAACGCAATGAGCTCAAATTTCAAATGCAACTTCGTGTAATTTACTAAATGAGTGAAAACCAAAACAACAAATATTTGAAATCATTATTCAATTTAATATTTTCCAAACTTATTCTTTTAGTAACAATACTAAAATGTACATTGTTAAATTGTGACATGCTAGAAGATAATATTGTGTGGAAATTCTGAAATATTTAACTAAGCTAAAATTCAAAATTCTGTTTAAAATTTTAAAAAAGTATTCTGAATAATTTTATTTCCTTGAAAGTGTATAGTAAAATATAATTAATCTCTTGGCAGTCATTTATTAACTCCCCATTTATTTAAATGAAAAAGTAAAAGTTTTATTCATTTAAAACTATAAAAACCAGACACACATTCTGTTTATTTAATACGAATGTGTTGCTTGTAAACTCTTTTATAATAATGAAATCCTTATGTGTTATTCTATACCCAAATACATTGTTTTCTCCCATATTTTTCTTGATATTAGTAAATATAAATAAGTCAGTAAGTTTTACTTCGACAAAAAAAAGCACACACACATATGCAATTCCCTGGATATTAATTATTATTTGACGTCATGCACAGACGATCTTTTTCGACCCTAATTTAAGTTAAGTTATAGTCATAAAAACCATTTACTGCACAAGACAGTTATTAATGCAGATATTATATTATAGTGCAAATATGTTGCATAAAAAGAATGCGATAAGAAATATATTATTCATAGATTAGAGCCAAAAACAAAATTCTTTACGCTTCATAATAATAATCATATATATATACAGCATATTTCTGTATTGTTATGTGGTAGAGCAAAGAAAATAACATTGTCCATATATGGCTTTCAGGGAACATTTGGCGCATTACACGTCTATATTATAAAGATAGGATAACAAATGTTTCTAGTTTAGTTCTTAGTCTAGTTCAGGGATTAGAAATCTTCTAGCTGCGGTGTGCCAAACCAATCTACCAATAAGATTTAGTGTTTCACATTGTAGGAAAATATCTGAAACAATTCGATTGCCGCAGCAAAGCATGTTAATTTAGGGAATAGAAGTTAAAAATATCAATTTAGAGTTTTATTATGCATTGAAATTTGGCCCCTTCCTCTTAAAAGGGGGTGTCAAACTCGTGGCCTACGGGCCACATGCAACCCGCAAAGAACATTTTTGTGGCCTGAGTAATATATCGCCTGCAATAATATACAATAAAGTAATAAATCGAAGTAGAATAAAAATATGATTAGAATACACAAAGCGTTTTTTTAATTATTCTGTTTTTTTCTTTTTGTTGTTATTAAGCAAAACTTGTACATTTATTCTGAATGTACCACAATAAGGTAACTACGCTATTTAAGCATAAATAACAGCTAAAATATGCCGAAAGTTTGGTTATGAATATTGATTTCTCTTGCAGCCCACCTAACGTTAAAACTTGTTTCTTTGGCTCAAGTTAGCCTTTGAGTTTGACACACTTGCTCTTAGATAACTTTTCCAAAAATTAAAATTGTAAATATATTATGTACATGTATCTTTTAAAAATATCAATTAAAATAAAAAACATAAAATATAAGTATTTGTGCTATATAATTAAAATAAAATATTAAAACTTTAAAGTGAAACCTTGTCCTGCAAAGCGCTACTTCATATCGCAATATCATGTATATAATTTGTGATTTTCAGTCAGACACAATTCTGAATGTCTCCAGTTGTTAAACAACTTTGTGGACTCAAAATATTTTCCATATGATAAAATATTTGTTCATAAAGATTTGTAGAATCAAAAGCCGAAAGAAGAACGAATGTAATTTTTTTTACAAACAACTAAATCTCTAAGATTTTAAAATTCAATTTTTTCAATTTAAAATAACAGTCGATTCATAAAGAAATTTTCCAGATTTTTTCGTAATTACGTACATTTTGCTTTCCATAATTCCGATGATGTAAAATCTGTTTCAAAATTATCAACTTCCATCCTCTCAAAAACAGTAGAGTTTAGTAGAATGCCCAAGACCGTTTTTCCACTTAGACCCTCTAGGCACGTGCCTAGGGCGCAAAAGATTTAAAGGTTAAAAAAAATTGGAGGGTGTGAAAAATTGGAGGGCGAAAATGATAAAAAATTAAAATTACAGTCATTTTATTATACCACTTAGTGAATCATGAAGTATTTCTAGCCTTAAGACTGAAATGAAATCTGTTATTGAAAAGAAAGGGACTACATTTTGCTGGTGGTTTAGAGCACCAGCCCTGGGACCGGAAGGCCGGGGTTCGATCCCCGTACCGCGAAATACCCTCCGAGTACACGCGGAGCACGTGCTCGTTAAATCAGTGGGTCCGAAAGTCTTGTGGGCTGATTCACGAGTGCAGGAAACTGGAGAAATTTCCCTCCAATTCAGTTTCATGCCAAGTGGAGGTGGAGATAGGTGGTGTCGCCATCTATCGTTCCTTGGAAGGCCTCTGACCACCCCCAGAGTGTTCTCCCTCTAAATTTGGGGGGGAATTGGGCCAAATCAAAAGTCACGTATGGTGCTCCAAAACTACGGCTAACGACAGGCGTCACTTAGCCGCCATGATGAATTTTATGGGCCTTGATCTGGACTTTGCCGATCAGCTGGCATTAGTAACAACAACAACAGGCACGTGCCTAGGGCGCAAAAGATTTGAGGGTGCGAAAAATTGGAGGGCGAAAAAAGATAAAAAATTAAAATTACAGTAATTTTATTACACCATTTAGTGAATCATGAGGGAAGTATTTCTGCCCTTAAGACTGAAATGAAATCTGTTATTGAAAAAGAAATGACTAACAGTTTGATGCTGTATGCACTCAAAATAATATTACAATGGAAATTGATTACAATGATGTTATTAACGATTTTGCAATGATCAAAGTTCGAAGAAAACCGTTGTAAAAGTGCAATGACAGTGACTCAACAAAGCTGGCTCTTACAGTTTGCCGCCCCTGACAAAAATGGAAAATGCCTCCCCCTCCAAACCAAACAACACTATAATTGAAAAAAAGATAAATTGTTCACATAGATACACACCTATAACACTTGTGTAATTCTTGCGAACAAAAAGGCAACATAACAATATATATACGAGGTGTAAAAAGTATGATTAATTTAAAATCAAATGTGGTTCCTTAAGTTAAAAGTCAAAGAGAAGCAAACACTTTTAGCAAGTCGCCACGTATACGTAATTTTATTAAGAACACTGCTTATATACAGCCCACATGCCATCCGCTACTTGGGTAGTGATAAAAAAAAAACAAAAAAGGTTGCAGTTAAACCTCCAGTGAGAATTGAGTAGTTGTGCCTCCCCTGGCGCAACAGAAAACTCACATTGCCTGGTGGTTGATGAGCGAGCCCAGGGTTTGGAACACAACACGAGGGTTGGGGCATGAGTCATGGCAACTATTTTTTTTCTTGTAGATATGTGAACGGATCACAAACGTTTATGTGTCATGTGAAAGTTCTGCAGGCATAGTGTGTATGCTAAACATCAGAAGGCTCTGGGATAACTGGTTGTAGCTCAGCGAGGGCTGTGAAATCAGTCAGTTGATGAGTGTCGTGTGAGATGGATGTAACCCGTGGTGAGCAGTGCGCTTACATCAAAACAGCCGTTCTCAGTGAGAATTGCGATGGAATGTCACAGTGAATTAGTGGAACCCCTTGTGAATAATGCCCTTCCATACCTTACAGTAGCACGGTGGATAGGTAAGTTTCAGCAAGGATGTGTGTCAACCAGTGATGAGCAACTTTCGGGATGACCGGTCAGTGTGCGGACCGACTTGGCACGTGCCGTCATCGAGCAGCTCATAGATTACATTAAGGGTCTATAGGCCCAGGTTTGTCGCGTTAACTTTATATGTACTGTGTTATCATTCTTTTGCACCGTGAAAGCCATATTGCCCTGTATATACTACCATAATAAATTAATGTGTTACGATATTTCAGTGGTATTCATTGTCCAAACATGTAGTTAACAGGAACTTTCATCTGTATGTGTCACATTTTCCAACCGGACTAGTATCTCCAAGAAAAAAAATAGTCGCCATGACTTTTGCCCCAACCCTCGTATGTGTGTGTGTATGTTATTTTATGTCTCAAAAAATACAAAATAATTTGAAATTAAGTACATAATTACATATTATTATTTCAAACGAGTGAAATTTACGAGAAGGAATCGCCCCTTTCAGTAGGCTAGTTTCTTTGAAAAAGAGTCTACTGATGTTGGGGATCACAAGCGTTTATTTTAACTTGTAAATACATTTAGCCTAAGACAAAACATCTCATGTGGCTCTCTATCTACCAAAAACTTCTAATTACCTCAGTCCCCTTTAGGATAGTTGACACCGAACATCGTATGAGTGAAAGAAATGTCCATTGTGACCCCACTCAGGGATGGGGAGGAAGACACTAGTGAAAGATGTGCAAACGTATCAAATTTCATAATTTAACATATACTCCCGCCTCGAACCCTTTTAAATTTCAACATAAAAGAAAGCTGACATAAAATCATACAGAGTACAAAATAAGTAAATAACATACGTTAAATGAAATACCAAATTCACACCCAATAATATTTCAGAAAATATATAATTTTTTTTTGTAACAAAAAAAATCTAATTCAGTCTAAATGCCGCCCTTAAAGTCTGCCGCCCTGGGCAGGTGTCAGGTTCGTCCGGCCCTAGAGCCGCCCCTGGACTTAACAAAGAATAAGAATGTCTAACAGTAAAAGATGGTAAAGCGATAAGCGATGAAAATGAGGATACAATACAGTTTACACACAATGTACTCAAACGATTTCATTAATTTATACTAATTTACAAAAGGGTGAGAGGGTGGTTCGTGATGTCGTAAGGTAAGAAATGAACTAAAGTGGCCAAACGATGCCACTATCCTTTCCTTACGGCTGCCGGTTGCCAGTCCAGGACAAGGTGGATCCGTAGGTGGTGGGTAATAAAAAGACTCTCTAAACAGCAAAAACAAAGAAAGGGAAAAATGTAAAGAGAAAATCCCTCCATAAATAAAACTGACAAGATAAAATCTGTAGGATGGGGCGCTTTGGAAATAGTGAGGAGTGTAACAATTTGAAGTGCCTAGGGCTCCGGGGTGGTTTAAAACGGCCCTGAAAGTGCCTTTGAGAACAGAAAAAAGGAGTCAAATCTGACATGCTTGCCGTAGGTTTCTGATGTCTGTACTAGATCCAGAGTAATTAGTTATTTTGATTTAAAAATTACTTTGAGCTACAACTCAAAATCACTTGATTTGATAAAACTCATAAGAACAAATTTATGGTTACTGATGTATTGATCCGAGTGGAAATATAATTATAACGTATTAAAAGTTAGAATTAAACATTCGGGTACACCATCAGGCATTTTAAGGACTTTATTTTGACATTTAAATCACCTGAAGGTGATATCTCGTTTATTATATCACCCATTACCAACGTCTTTTCATTACTGACACGTGGTAAAATGGCCGGGAATATTTCGCTTATTGGAATATTTAAGATGACAAATTGCTGTTTCATTAAGTTTGACTGACAGTACAAATAAGGCCAACACCAAGCTTTTCACGTAATAGCCAATAAAACAACTCTTTACTTCGGCTGATAATATGCCAAATACCCGTATTATGACGGTGCGTAGATATGATCAATATTCAGAACAGTTTGTTCGTTTTTTTAATTAGTGTTTTAAGAGGAGAATATTCGAGAGCGTAGATGATAGATAATGCATATGGAGCATTATCAGAACTTTAGCATATTTTTTGCTTTAAAAAAATTATTGAAGAGAAAAATTGATTGATAATTTTAATTATTTTACTTTGGCGTTTATTTTTGTTTATAAAGAGTCTTTAAAATAATTTTTAACTTTCTCAACTCACTATTATTTTTAAAAATTTCATGTCTTGAATCTTTTGTACTGTCTGTCTTTTTCTGTCAAGAAAAAGCAAATTTACAAATAAGAATCTTTAAGTGGATTAAAAGGTCGATAATAAGAAAATCCACCTTTTAAAAATAATTTCGGTTTGTCCCATTTTGTTTAACAAAGGACACTGTCTATACAAATTACAAAAAATATTTCGTTTGATATTTCAGAATCATTTTTTTCACCAGATTCTATTTCTAATGGAAAAATTTGTATGTATGCATGTGCCATACTTACCACAAACTACTTACATAACCGAATATGTTTTTCCAAGAATGTATTGCAAAGAAAGTGGAAAGTTTACACACACAATGGAATTTATAATATATTTATTAAAGGAAAAATATGATAATGTTTATAATATTATTATGAAATCTGTAAATTCAATGTTTGGTACCAAATTTGGAGACTTGGTGACAAAGTGGAGGATTTTGGCGTCAAATATGGTGTTAGAGAACAAGGTTAATGCTTTTTCACACAATTTAACGCAAATTTAGCAATGTTTTATAGCTATTTCACCATCAATAGACATTTGTTGACAATATTAATGTGTATTCTCCTATAAATAATTTATCAATAATTACAGCTGTTAAAGTAATTTAAGCATTTTTCATTAATATATTACAAAATGAAAACAATACTTCAGCTTCCTTGACTTTACATAGCCATAAAGTTAAATAAGAACAAACATATAAAATTGTTTTAAGAATAACATTACAAAAATATCTATTTAAATACAATTTTTTGGCAAACAATGAAGAAAGAACGAAATATTTTCAAAACATTCTCATTTAATGAAAAAATTTTGCTATAATAATATTTTGTGTGTCTATATATATATATAGCTGAAATTTTCTTACAGAATTTGAACTAGGATTTTTGAAATATATAGTTTAGAGGTATAAGAATTTTAGAGTAGAGAAATTTTGAAAAAAAGCACCTGTTATTAGTTCAATTGATCAATAATCTGAAAATAAAGCACATTTTACAAAAATTCTAGTTTGGGCTATGTAAAGAAGTTCCAGCCATATATAGGCAAAATACTACAAAGAAGCATTTTTTATAAATGAGACTGATTTGAAAATATGTCCTTCTTCCTTTATCTGCCCTCAAACTGCATTTAAAGAATTTTTTTCTTATGATATTCTTAAAACAATTTTATATGCATCTTTTAATTCAACTGACACTAAATATTAAGAAATAATATTCATTTATACGCTTTTTCAAAATCGTGATACCGAACATTGTCAGTCACCATAATATGCTATTCATTTACTTATTAACAATAATACTTTGAAAATAACTAAGTTTTTCAAAACTCCTAAATCATTCCCTATACAAAAGTCCTAATACTAGTATAGCTAGTCTTCAGTGTCAGTGGGCACGGTATCAAAATTTCGTGGATGTTCCTTTTTTTTGGAGCCCCTTAACACACAAATTTTTTTTCTCCTCTTACGCAGGCGTTGGGCCCTTACCCTTGCTGATTGATTGATTGATTGAATATTAACGTCGCACTGTTCAGCTACACGAGGGCTTTTTGGCGATGGACCACGTAATTTTGAACCATGGTCAAGTGACGTGGACGACACCTGAGCTGGCACCCCCTCTCCTAACTACCACACCACACCAACGGGAGGACGTTTCAGCTCTCGACAGATTTAACGTGCATCGCTGCCCTACACGGCGGGTCTTTAGTGGTACTGGGCTCGAACTCGTGACAAGGCATGCCACGATTCGATACCTATACCACTCGGCTACCGCGGCCCCCTTTCCTTGGGAGACCCGTATCACTGATACCGCTGATATGGATGTTCCAGAGTCCTAACTTTATTGGCAAAATCAGCATTATTATCAAATTATATTATTATTAAAGCATTTTTAGTAAAAGGAGTTCGTTTTGAAAATGTGTCATTCTCCTTTCATTTTTTGCTTCAAAACTGCATTTAAATAATTTTTGTCACACTATTCTTAAGACAATTATATATGTATTCTAATTCAACTGACACTAAATATCAAAAAAAGTAATTAATTTATACGCTTTTAAAAATTCACGGTACCGAACCTTAATATGTCATTCCCTTTCTTTTTGTGACAATAGGGTCAAGAAGCAATAACTTATCCAATTAGGTGACATGTCATGAACTCTACGTCACAATATGATATGGAAATAATGAAACACACACACACGCATGATCACATGCAATTACCATAATTTTTACAATGGAACGCACAGAAATGTCCCAACACAATCCGGTTCCTTTCGGCAAGATTTAGATGGAAAGCTTGCTGCCTGCTTCAAGGCAGAACATCAGATAGGCGGTAACATGTACCGGTTTTTGACGCGTGTAAACATCAAGCTGGGCTGAATCCTACCGCAAGGTCTGCAATTAATCAAGATTCTGCCGGGGACGGCTGCAAATATCTTAATCCGATACGCGGAAAGGTATCAGGGGGACAGGTTCTGCAACGACATGATGTCATTCTGCCAGAGGGGAACGAGTTGGTTTGGATGTGACAGTTGTTGAAGGACGGTTTCCGAAGGATCTCTTGGTTTGTTAAACTTTGCGGTTTTCGAGAAGGGGGGATGAAGAAACAATTTGGTTACAGAGTTTTCGTTTGATGGGCTCTCAAGGACTTGGTTTACGAGTTTTGAAAGACATAAAATAGGGTGGATGAATAATTATTGTCTTGGAAAGAGATGTGTTATTG
This sequence comes from Trichonephila inaurata madagascariensis, assembly GCA_019973955.1. NCBI lineage: Eukaryota > Metazoa > Arthropoda > Arachnida > Araneae > Nephilidae > Trichonephila > Trichonephila inaurata. The sequence continues at coordinate 272,930 of BMAV01025094.1, read as the reverse complement.
CTTGTAAGAAAGGGAGTTGTGCAATTTTTTTTTAAAGAATTTTTAAAATTGCGATTTGGACTAAAGGTTGGACGGAAAAAATATTTTAAGATTATTTTTTAAATATAAATAGAGAAAATATTCAAAAAATATTTTTAAATGAAAATAAATTTTTAAAAAAACAACAACCCTGGAAGGTTTCAGTTTTTTTTAATAAAAAATGGACTTTACCCAAATCTACAGAATATTAAGACTTTTCCGATTTATTGCAAAGAGAAAAAATGACCTAACAATATGATTCACAAAAAATTGTTGCCAAGATGACTAACTATAGTATACATAACATTATAGTTAAAATTTACATTATTATATATAGTGTCACTTGAATAAGAATATACATATAAAATATGTTTTAAAATATTATTAACACATAAAAGATTTAAGTGCAATTTTTTGTAAAAAATGAAGAAAAAATGACACGTACAAAATATTCTCTTATCAAAAATGCTTCTATAATAATAACAGTTTGGCTACATATAGTTAAGACTCTTGCACAGAGCCTGAATTCGGATTGTAAAAACATACAATTTAGAAGTGGATTTATTCACATTTTAATATATTAGTAGAGAAATTTTAACAAAAAAACACTGGTTATTATTTCAATTGATCGCAACTCTGAATTAATGAGTTTTTCAAAAATCCTAGTTCATGCTCAGAGAAGTCCTCTGGCTATATATAGACAAAATAATAGTACATAAGCATGTTCCATAAAAGGAGAATGTTTCGAAAATATGGAATTTTTTCTTCATTTTTAACGAAAATACACTGTATTCAAACAATTTTTTCTTGTAATAACATTCTTAAAACAATTTTATATGTGTATTTTAATTCAAGTGACACTAAATATAAGAAAAAGTCATTTCTTTATACACATTTAAATTACTGATCAAAACATTATCAACCAACTTAAAAATGCATATATAATGAAGAAGTATAATATATATAATAATAGAATAAAAATTTCACACAGTATTATTGGGATGAGGCATACGTATTTTTGGTATCTATGAAAATATTTTCAACACTTTAGGCATGGAAATATATATTCGCAAAATTTGAGAGTCAGTAAAGGAATTTTTGTGAGTTAATATATATATATATATATATATATATATATATATATATATATATATATATATATATATATATATATATACTATATATACTAACTATATACTATATATATATATATATTTCTCTAAAATAATATACTAAGTTAAGTCAATTTGAAAAAAAATACTAAACGATATAATTTAAATTACATTAAAGGTATATAATCATTTTTGAATGAACAACATGTGATATGAAAATGTAACTCGTTTGATAGCATAAGTAATTTTATAAAATTTATTATATAATCATTGTTTTTTTTATCTTTTAAAATTATAAAATTGAACTAGTAATGGAACTTGAGTAATCGCTTTATTGAATTTAATAATCATAATTTCAATAGTTACATTCAAAAATTCATATTTAATCTTTCATTCGAGTAAAATTTTAATGATTCTAGAAAATGGTTAATGGATTTAAAAAAAAACAAAAACATTTAAAATTTTTAAATGGTGGTTTCTTTTTTCTTTTTTGTATTTGCGTTAAAAAAAATTAATGGATAGTTGAAAATAATAGTTACGGTACGTAAACATGTGAATAAATTTATTCTTTGAAACATTTATCATTTTTAAAAAGTTTTGCTTGTAATATTTATTTTAATAATAGCTACAGTTCTTATATTTTTTAATCTAACTATGCTTCGAGAGTTACGAGTTTTTTTCCGATTAAAGAACCATTAAACAAATTTATTCGTAATTAATTTACACATTTATTTCCATTTTTAACAAAATATTTCAGTAAATTGAAAAAATGAAAATCTATTTACTTCTAACCTTAATACAAGAGCCTTTAGAAAAAAAATATAAAAAATGATTCTTATCAAAGATGTTTTAATTATTTTTCACTAGATATTTTTTTAAGATACAGATTTAATAAAATATATCTTTATGTTGAAGAAACCTTTTGGAAAAATTTTCAATTTATAAAATTATGATTCGTTATCTTTTAACAATACAATTATATTCTCCTGGAGTTTTATATTGATACTTTTAATATTTAAACCTGAATTTTTAGTTTTATATACTGATCAGGAATATTATAATTTGATCAAAACTACTATACTATTTTAGCATAGATTCTTAAAATTTAAAAATTATTAAATTCTTAATAATTTTTGTGAAAAAAATAATTGTTGATACATTCCGCGAACGCATAGATACCATAATACTTTCTTGTTTTTTTAAAAAAATAATTTTAGCTTAAATTGCAGAGTTAGATTAATGTTTCTGTACAATTGCATACTAGCGGCGTTGTTTTAATTTTGAGCCATGATGCGAATAAGAAAAGGACTGAAAAGGAAAACTTCAACCGCAAATGTCACACCAAGTTATAAAATATTCTTTGTTATTTAACATGTAAGAGGTACTTTATAAAAAAAAATAAAATTCTTGATTGGAGGGGGGGGGGAGAGTATAATTCGATCTTATTGAATTATTACCATCAATGTGGCAACCTGGATAATATAAGTTCCTCAAAATATCATACAAATTTAGGAAGAAAATATTTAACACTTTTAGAGTCAAAATCTCGTGCAATATTTTTTGATAATAATCATTGATGACTATCGACTTATATCACTGTTTATGACATCGTTACGGGTAGTTACGAATTATACCATCGACCAACTTTTTATATGAAGAGACGTCACCAAGTGTAGCGATATGTAGCTAATAGTGGAAACTTTTCCCACGCATGTACAAATAACCTTGTAAGTGTATGAGATGATAGAGTTTGGTGACGTCTTTTGATTTTGTTAAATTAGTCGACGGTATAATATGCAAATACCTCGTTTTGAAAAGTCTGAAATTTATCTTTGGGTGTTTACATCTTGTGTATTGTTTTTAATTAAAACTCCTCAATCAGATCGTAGTAATTGTGATAACAATTTCATGCAGTTATATGTATATAATCTATGCTGTAATGTGAATACGGAATAAAGAATCTAAAAGGAAAATTGTCCTTTTATATCTCTTAGGATTTAGTGACTTATCCTCAAGTTCATCCACATCAGAGAAAGTGGGAGAGAAACAAACTTCATTGAATTTAATGGATAGGATTGTTTTGGAAATATCTCGTTTTTCCACGCGCAAATTATCGTAAAAATTCTATTCTTCAAAAAAACACATTTAAAATATATTCTTATAAGATAAAGTAAATGCTATAAAAACTTAAAAAACTCTCTAGTTTTATATATTATTCCTTTTTCCTGAAAATATTTATGTTTTTTTCCTAATGGCCCTAACATCAAACACCTAAAAATCACACTTTCAATCTTAGTCTGATACCGTCATTTTTTACGGATTACATGAACCTTTAATGGACTTTCAATACACTTTGAGAAAAAAAAATTCCTTTTTCCCACAAATATTGTATTCTTTAGCATCTTAAAATATAAGAAAAATTCCTGCTTATCAACTGATATTACATATAAGTAATTTTTCAACTATTTCGCATTAAATATAAACTGTTTATATTAGCTTGCACTTCTTTCGGCACTTTTAATAATAATAATCTTGTTTCCTTACACATTATGCAGGATTCCCCCCTCTTATGAGTGAATTTATTCTTACATATTGAATATATTGAATAAGCCATTATACCCTTATTTTTCTCGAGAAGATATAGGCCAATGTTTAATAAAAATCACTCGTAATTGGTATAGACAAGGTAGCAAATAAGTTTCCCCCATCTGGATAGCATAAAATAGAAAATTTATAAATGTAGAAGATAAATAGCACCAATACTTTACTCTGAAGATAGTAAAAACTTTTAAACTTCTCGATATACAAGAAAATTGAAAATTTTTTGCCTCTTGCCTTTTCTTATTACCAAGCCAATTTATCTTCATTTTTCAACCCTCATTTCATCCGTCCCTAGTCAAAGATTATCAGAACAAAATCTTTCAATATCCGTAGTATTTTCAAGGTCATTGGGATCTCCCCAGAAGCAAATTCTACTGGGTATTATTATTTTTTTAAAAAAATTAGGTGTTTTTTTTTTGGCATCTATTGTGTGCAAAGGAAACGGAAATTAATCAAGTATCAGAGGGGAGGTCCTTGGACTACATTCCGAAAGAAAAAAAAAGAAGAAATTGAGGAGGTATGTAGCATGAATAATGAAAATCGTGATGGTAAGAAATTATATGGCGTGCCCAAACATGGGATTAATTACGGGCAATTTTCTTTCAGTTCCTTTCACTTCACTCACGTTTACAAGAATTTTTTCGATTTTTCACGCGAATGTGAAAACTGTAGCAATAAGGATCAAATGGATTGTATTTTTGATTGGCAGTGTGTTTTCAGAGAGAGGGTAAATAAATTTAATATGCGATTTAGAAAACTGACAAGGTTTGAACCATAATTATGAAAAAGCATATATCCTTTTAACGATGTTTTGAAACTTTTAATGCATTTTATCAAGGTTTTTTCCCTTGTTATTCAACATCTAGAGTTTCGAATGTATATAATAATACTACTACGCTAAAATTGTGAATTTTGCCAAAAAAATTGGCAAATTTTTTTATGATTTCATTTTATAGGCTATCCTATTAGCTGTATAAATGATTGATTGAATATTAATGTCGCACTGTTCAGCTACATGAGGGCTTTTGGCGACGGACCACGTAATTTTGAACCATGGTCAAGTGACGTGGACGACACTTGAGCTGGCACACCCCTCTTCTAACTACCATACCACATCAACGGGAGGACGTTTCACCTCTCGACAGATTTAACGTGCATTTCCTACATGGCGGGTCTTTATTGGTACTGGACTCGAACTCGTGACAAGGAAAGCCACGATTCAATACCTACACCACTCGGCTACCGCGGCCACATTAGATTTATAAAAATACCAGGTTTATTATTTTCCATTACCTAGAACAAAAACCATGAGTTTTTTTTATTAAAATCAGATGTCATTACTTTAAGCGAGATATCATACTTAAAAAGGCGTTTTACTCAAAATGTGTGTGTGTGTGTGTTTTTTTTTAAAATGCTCAAACGCGGGACAGCGATTGCTGAAAAAGTTTTGAGAATGATTAGCTGAATTTTTTGTGTGTTTTTTCTGTACAATAGAAGTGTTTTAACCTTTAGATTTATCAATCACTGTTTTATTACAAAATTTACAGTCCCTTATTTGATTATAATCACTGTTTCTTAAAGCAATTTCATATAATAACTGAGATAAAGTGCTCTAGTTTTTGTAAAAATTAAAATATCTCTTATCCTGAAAGTCATTTCAAAAATGAATAGCAAAGCATTTTATCAAAATTGAATTGAAAATTTGTTCAAACTTTTTGTACAGATTGGAACCCATTTATGTAATTTTTTGTAATATTTTAGCAATTTTTTCCCAATTTTAGTAATAATAATTTCTTTTTCACTTCCTAATTTTAGCATATTTTTCTTAAAATAAATAAAAAAAATCTAAATCTAAAAACCATAAAAAAGTCATCATATCTCAAATTTTTTTAGAAAAACTTGTCGCAATTGTACGAATACCTTAAGAAAAATTTCAAATTATAGGTTTTCTACAGCTTAACATATTTAATCAAAATAGCGGAAATTAAGCCTGGCTATTCACTTTTGAAGAACAAAAACAATGAAAACTTTTATAAATAATATACTGCACTTATAATTCGAAAATAAGTATTTTTCTTATTAAAAAACTATAACTGGTTTATAAGAAAATATAAAATAAATTTGAGCTGCAGCTGATTAAATATGTAATAGATATACAAACAAAAAATTTAAGAGTTTCTTTAAATAAGAGTTCCATTATTTTTTTTTTGTATACTATTAAACCCTTAGGTCATTGATTTTGAATTTTAAAGTTCCTTCAAGTTCTGAAGGATTTCGCACACTTCTTTTGAAGGCCAGTTAAAACACAGCTTTTGTTTCCTTTATCTGATAGCTCCCCAAGAAATTGCTTATTGATTATTGATCCTCTTGTTGAGACTTTATACTTATCCTTGGGGAATTTTAAAGCATTTTAACGGAAAGGGAAAGAGCTGAAAAATTTCAACGTTAAGATCAGAATGCGCTTTGAAGGTTACTCAAAGACAAATTTTCTCAAGAAGATTTATTAATTGATTTTACCCTTAGGTTTTAATAACCGACTTTTAATTACTCCTGTTAGAGAAATATGCCATTTGAAGATCAGAAGCCCCATAGGAGATGTAGGGGAAGTTAATGGACTTAAATGAGTTCCATTCAAGGATTTCGTGGCGTTAAATGTCAGAATTTTGAAGTTTGCTTAAATTACAGATTTTAGATGTGGTCGTTTACAATCAGTTTAAATAGCAGTAGAGTTAAAGGATTCAGTTGCTGAATTATGTGCAAATATTTGTCTTTAATAAATTATTTGTTATAATACAGAATTTTTAAACGTATTTTTGTTAAAGTTATGGGGGGAGGGTAACCCTTATTCGCCTAACGGTGGATCAACCCTCATTGTATAAATTACACAAATATTCATACTCATTGCTAAATGTAAGACTGTAATTTACATGTATTATGTATAGTTCCATTTTTTAATTCCTACTATTAGTTCACACTCTCCCCCTGTATATTATATATATATATATACATAGCGTAAAAGGTTGCTATTCGGTATTCAAGGTTTTAATTTTACATGTGTAAGTTTTTATCCTAATTTTTTCTATAAAATTTTTTTATTATTATTCCTCTTCTTGAGAGATACATTATTGTTCTCTTTTCATAATTTCATTTTACTATATTGTTGGGTTACGTGCTACAAATAGGCTTAACTTTTCAACATGGCTCTAATTTTCTTTTTTTCTATTATGTCGAAAATTTCTGCTGTACGGGAAGGCGGATCCATAAAGCATTGCTTAACCCTAAATCACTGGCCTAATTCAGCGACAGCTTTAGAAATCATAATAGATCTCTTGTTTAGCCCAAAGACTTTTTTCAGTATCTGCATTTGTTGTGTCTCTTGAACTCCAATTTCTTTCTTCTTTGGCTTGTAGATTTTGGAACTTTTTCACTTTTATTTAATTATATATATACAGGTGTTTTTAAATGAATATCGGAGTTTCAACGCTTTATAGTATTTATTACATATAACTTATAAAAGTAATTCATACATCGAATGGAAGAGCAATCAAACAGTTTATTTTGCTGGAATGTGTACGAAACGTAATTTAATTCCTCACCCCCTTTCGCGCCGATCAGTGGGCTAGTAGAAAATGAGGATTCTTGAACAGAAAGCGTTTTGTGTTCTCCAGTTTGCAAAGAAAGAATTTGCTATCATTGTGCAACGAGCATTTCATATTAAGTTCGGTTGTCAATCTCCAAACTATAATAACATTCGCAGATGGTATCATCAGTTTGGAACAACTGGCTGTCTTTGTAAAGTGAAGAGTAAGGGTCGACCAAGGCCTCCACATTCACCCGATCTGACGCCATGTGATTTTTATTTGTGGGGTTCATTAAGGATTGTGTGTACGTACCTCCGCTACCAGCTGACCTTTCAGACTTAAGGCACAGTATTGAAGTAGCGTTTGCAAGAATTACTTCAGACACAGTAAACAAAGTTTGGGATGAACTCGCCTATCGACTTGATGTGTGTCGTGTGACGAATGGGGCTCATACTGAACATTTGTAAGCTTGAAGGTAAAACTGTATTAGTAACTTCATTCTATGCATGAATTATACTTGTAAGTTATATGTAGTAAATACTATAAAGCGTTAAAACTCCGATATTCATTTAGGAACATTCTTTATAGCTTGTTCATATTTTCAATCGTTAATAAAATACTTTTTATTCATCCACTCAAATTGAAATATATGTTTTTAAACTTGTAGTAGATGACACTTGATGTTAATACAGTTTTTAAAATATTAATTAAATTTCAGGATCATAACTTCTAGGCTACCGCAGTAACACCAGTACTCAACCAAAACAACGCCGCTGATGTTACCATGTTAACTTGGCTACTTTAGCTAAATAATAAAGTTATGAATTATATATATATATATATTTGTCTTTACAAAAAGTATTTAAAATTTAAAATAATATGATTTGTAAAAACTATTGAATTAATTAATTACTCAACATATTATCTTTACTTAAATTATTAAAAAAAAAGTTTAGCATTAATATATTAAATATAAAAATAATAAGTGTTTCCTCAATACTCTCTCTCTCCATATAATTAATTCCCATTATCTGAATTCTCCAACTCTTATTTCAACAACTACTTTTAGGGCAATTTTTAATTGCTGAAACACAAACTAATATCTCTTAATAATAGTGTTCAGTAATTACCACGAACTTAAATAAAATATTATGCTCAGTCTTAAAATTAATTGAGAACTGAAATATTTCTTATAAGATAGGCAAAGAGAGAGATAGAGAAAAAAAAATCTAATCTAAAATCTATTGCTGCTATTTAAATAATCAACTAAATTGAAAACGAATTACGCAATCAAAAATTAATGTAATTAATAATGAAATGAATCAGCAAACGAAAAATAAATAAATAAATAACGAAATTTGCTAGTTAAAATCACATTGCATCTGCTCAAATTACCCTCGAACGGTAAAATAAAATTAACAAATTGTACGAACGCATTAAATTTTCATATCAACTTTAATTACCAATTGATAAGCAATCTAAAAATCCCCCAGACACCCCGCCGACTCTTGCATCTTATTTATTCCAGTCAAAAGTTACATAAATAATGAGACGGGCTTTAATTAACTAAATATCAAAACTTAAAGCAATCTTAGAATAAACTCATCGTATTTAATTATTAAATTACAGGCATTCCATTAGTTGGAAATTGCCGAAATCAATGGAAATATATCAAGGCGTTTATAGTACCCTGCGCCAAGAGGTGATTGTAATTCATGGTTTTAATATTTAACGTCGAATTACCCTTTAGTAATTAAATTAAGTGCATTAAATCACAAAATGAAGCTGTCCGTAGAGTTGCTGTTGACCTCTGCGCCCCTGCATTAGATTTACAGATTGCTCTGTCAGATTGTAACAATGCGTTTGACACAACACATTCGCAGAGATTAACTAGCTCTGATCAGTTTGCAGAAGCAAAAGTCCTTGAGTTAAATGCCATCTTGAAAGTGCAGTGGATTTATTCAGGCGGTTGATTCGACACAGATTACAAACAAGAGGAAAATACCTTACTGTAGACATTAAAATATTGGAATTGAGATAATACGGCACAAATGGAATTAAAGTAATAAAATTTGCAGTCTGTTATGTGTGTTGTGGATTAATTTAGTTTACAACTAACGAATTTATTTGAATAATTTAAATTGATGTTGGCAACAGCTTGTAATCACGTGACGTAGCTTAAAATTAAGAACTCTTCTGATTTGATATCACACCAGTGTTTCTCAAACTCTGGGGAGCGACTGTATTGAAAAGTCGAAAACAATAGATTATTTATAAAAAATTTATTAACTAACTAAAAAGTAAACAAACAAAATACATTCTGACATAATAAAAAGTAAAATACGCACATTTACACTTATATAATACACTAATAAATATATCAGTATTGCACAATGTATTTTATAATTAATTTCACAATACTAAGTTAAGACTAATAGACTAACAATACTAAGTTAATACTAATACACATTTACACATATAATACACTAATAAATATATCAGTATTGTGCACAGTGTATTTTATTTAATTAATTTAACAATACTAAGTTAAGAGACCAAGTTTATTAATTACCAGTGACTCTATAAGCTTGTCCTACACAAACTTATATGCGAAAACTAATACGCATCTTGATAATTTGTACGGTTTATAATTAATCCATTAAATGTCAATCACGCGATTCGCTCCCCAACGCCTCTATTTAGCACAAAGGCGAGCGTATGTGGTGTATTGGGGGGAAGGGGAGTTAGAAAAAGAATAAATAAGCAAATCTTCTAAAATAAGTAAATCCCTCGCAAACACTTTCAAGGTCCCTTTTATAGCATTCCAAAGCCTTCGGAATGATTTTATGGATAGCAGTTCACAGAAACGATCGTAGCTTCGGAAAGACGTATATATACGTCCGGGACAATTAACGCTCTGGCTGAGTGGTGAGATGTTTATATACGCTGGCGGCGTATTTTAGGTTTAGTGTCAAACTATAGTATTATTGAATTCCAATACATTGTTATTGTATAGGGGGAGGGAGGGCGCGATGAAAATTACGATTGAATATTGGGTCGCAAATATTGAAAGTTTGAGAAGCCCTGTATTACACTGATCTAATTGGTACATCTAATATAATTTACACGCGATAGCAATCACATGAGTTTTAATACGTTAGCACCCATAGAGTGAAAGAGTGTTTATTAACGTAGCTCTGTGAGTCAACACGAAGACCACTGGCGACGGACCACACAATTTTGAACCGTAGTCAAGAGACGAGGACATCTGAGTTAGGAGCCCCCTCTCCGAAATTACACACCACGCTAGAGTTAACATGCATCAATCCCTTTACATGGCGGGACTTCAGAAGCACAGGCTTAAATTCATGAAACTCCAGCAACACGTCCACGACCATTAACACTTTAAAATATTTGGCGTAGAAATTAATGTAATCAAATTGAGATAATACAGCAAGTGGAATTTAAGTCGCAAAATTTACAGATCTGTTAAGCATTTTGAATTAATGCAGTTTTAGAGAAAAAAGTTTTTATTTTAATTATTTAAATTGAAGTTTTAAATTGGTTTGACAACAGAGCTTGTAATCACACGTGACGATGCTCGCATTTATGAGCTTTTCCTCTGAGCTAGTATTGAAATGATCTAATTTACACGTTTTGTTTAATTTTACTCCAGGTGAGTGAGTTTTATTAACGCCGCAATATAAAGCAACAAAAGAAGGCTATTGGCGACGGACCCAGTAATTTTGAATCACGGACAGTCAAGTTACGATACCTCAACTGCCACTCCTTCTCCGAACTTCCCCGTCATGCCAACAGGAGGAATTTAAGATTCGACAGATTTAACGAGCATCAACCCATCTAAAATGCGTGTCTTCAGTGGCACTGGGCTCAAATTCATGACACTCTGGCCACGAGTCCATGAACTTATCCAGAAGGCTACTGGTGCCACTTTTTGACCACATAGCTTGTACAATATGTGACGATCAAAATTGTGCACTTTTCTTCTGATTTGGTGTTATACTGATCTAAATTATATACATCTAGTTTAATTTTAATCCAAGATCAATCATGTGAAGTTTAATACGTTAGCATCTATAAAGGAAGTTCTTTAACGTCAATCTATAATGCAACATGAGAGCTATTACGAAGGATTTCATAATTTTGAACCATGGTTCGGTGACACCCGAACTGACATCTCCCTCACAGAAATTCGATACCCTGCCAAAGAGAAGACATTCACACAGCCTCGACGGCTTTAACGTGCATCAACCCCTCAACGAGATGGGTGTTTAGTAGCACTGGGATCGAACTCATGACACACTAGCCACGAGTCCATTCTATACCGCGGCTCCCCTCAGGGGGCTCACCTTCTTAAGTGGTTACGGGTGGCACAATCCCGAGGTACCCTAGTGATCTTTTCCTTTTCCCAAGGGGTTTACTATCTTTGGTAAACACGGGTGTCACGACCCCGGGGTACCCCAGTGATCCTTCTCTATTTTCGACCCTCCATCTTGTCATCCAATTTCTTCTTTTCCCGTCCAGTCCACAGACCTATGAATGTTTGGTGCAGTATAGCCAAAACTGGCTCTTGCGCCATAAAACACCAAACTCAACCCCATACCACGGCTAGATCATAATTGGGAAAGGCGATCCCTTGCATAAGTCATGGAATTTTATTTCGTACATTATATATGTACAGGGTGATTCTCTACCAGAACGACAAACTTGTAGGAGGTACATAGATGACCGGAATTACATGGGATTTGCAGGGTCACATTTACCATAATTGAGATTTATGGTACAAAGAAACAGAGAAAAATAGAAATAAGGGACTGAAAACATTTTACTGAAAGGTTGTACTCCACAACAGGTGGTCGAAATTATGACCAGAAGTCGTCTGGTAAGCCGGGAAGCGGCTCCACATAGAATTCCTTACTTTCCGGAATATTCCTGGCATGTCACATATCCTCTTGGCAGCTACAAAAATTCGAGCGATTCTTTCAACTGAGGGAAAAAGGGCGTCTCGTATACCAAAGCCTTTATGTGAACTCCAGAAGACGTCCATGCGCTTTTAAACACCTGCTACTTCTTCTGTCTCATTAATGTGTTACTGTTTCGGTTCTTGTCTCTGCACCATATCTCGCCACTACGGCATTTGCGATCTTGCATTCCTAAGCAATCCCGTGTCGTCTCTGTACCCCCTACACCAAGGGTGTCAAACTCAAAGGCTGACTTGAGCCAAATAAACAAGGTTCAACTTAAGGTGGGCCGCGAAGAAAATCAAAATTCATATAGAAACGTAGGTTTATTTCGAATAATACATTACAATAAACATATATAAAAGAGCCAGAAAAATTTAATATGTACGTACTGACACTTGGCATATCTTCTCTGCTACTATCTTTCTTATTTCGGGAGAAATTTTCGTATTTTATTGTATATTATTGTGTACCAATATATTGACCGGGCCACAAAAATGCTGGCTGTGGGCTGCGAGTTTGATACCCTTGCCCTATACATTCTGCAAGTTGGTCAGTGTGGTAGCGAATCACTTTTTAAAATATCGAAAAGTTTTATAAAGCTTTCAATGAGAAAATATATTCATTTATTAATTTTGCTATCATTTTATTGTATGAAATTCCGAGAGAGCAAATAACGAATATACAAATGTTTTTAATCATACTAGATATTCGAAAATCATTATTTAGATTAGTTTCATAAGAAATGGAAGGAAATTAAAAATAATTTTATAAAATATTCCTTTTTCCGAAAAAAATAATTAATCAAATTCCAAAACTCTGCAAAAGAAAAATGTTCTTCTTCCTTTGGAAAAGAAAAGCGCACAAATACAAACTACTTGGATAAAGCCCATTTTTAAATTAATCCATCTCTGAAATTTAAAAAAAATACGAGCACAGTTTAATGGAAAAGAATATAAAATATAAATTACAGACTTAACGTTTTTAGCATATACAAAAGCATAATATAAAATTACTGCACATTCCCATTAAAAAAGAAAATTTCTGATAACCGGCGGAAAAAAAAGAAAAACCCTTGCAAAAAACTAAGCAACGAGAGAAAAAAAAAATTAAATCCTTAATCTAATTCTCACAAAAGAAGAAACTTAAGCCAAGTAAAGTTAGAACCTTTTTTCATGCATATTTTTAATTTGGAACAGACTAAAATGCCTCGTAAGGTAATTTGCACTGCATAACGAATGAACAACTTATTAAAAGAGAAGGCAGGATGCTAGGAACGAATTAAGTGGCATAAAAAACAGAACCAGAATCTGCTGAATAGGAAAAAGAATTGAACGAATGGTTCAAGGGTAATCCAACTCTTTTTGGTGCCTTTTTCACTTAACTAGATGTCGTTACACAAAAGCAGACGCATTTATTATTAATTAACGTGATAAAAAAGAAGAGATGTAACTAAGAATTATCACTAACGTTGATACAATTTAGAAATTATTTTTTTGAGAAGAAAAAGACCTTTGAAAAGAAATTTTAGATGTATATTTATTTTACCCTATTGTCTAAGACTTTTTTCCAAGATATACAATTTTGATATTGTTTCAATTTATGATTGCAGATTTCAAATTGCATTTTTTATTTCTATAAATAAGAAATATAACTGACTATTATCTCCTTTTTTACAAACTAGACGATATTTTTTTAAAAGAACCCGTTAAATAATAAGATGTTTATCTTTTTTTTCTTACAGAAATCAGAATTTTAGAGCTATACTCTTAATGGATACTATACGACATTTTAATAAATAATCATATTTTATCTTAACTTTGCAACAATGTTTCAGAGAGAGAGAATGCCTGAAATTTATAATAATTCAGATTTAATACCTCAATTAGTGCAGATTTTCTTCTAATAATTTAACCCCCCCCCCAAAAAAAAAGAGAACATAGCTAAGCTTTTGATAAAAATAATTTTGATACAGTTTGGTGATTATATTTAAGAAAGAAAAAGTGGAAAGGGAAAATTAAGACTAATGTTTTTTTTACAGCAAAGAGAATTCTGAAAATTTGTTTTAAAATCAATTATACATACTAATAATGAAGGATTATCGCGCTTTTTTATTATTTCATGAAAAAAATATTGCATAATTTCGTAATAAACCCTTTTTAATGTTTTTTATTTCTAATGGCAGATTATGAACAGTTATTAACAGAGTTCATCAATCTATTAAGTACATCACCGAAAAAAGGTATATCTTCTTATTGCGGCGCCATATAGGCGGATACCAATTGCTGCAGGTAATTTTGACGCCAGTTTCCTCCCTAGAGGGAGTCACCTGAGCTCTGACAATGCGAACCTGTACTAGGACTTTCTTTTGCCTAGATTTTTTTACATGCCGTATAATCATACGACATGGCAGCTGTCGATTTTCTGCATTATGAAAATCCATCGACTTTGGCCGGGGTCGAACCCGCAACCTTGGGTACAGAAGGCCATCGACAAACAAACCACGCCACCCAGCCGACATCATTTTCAATGAAAGATTTTCTATTATAGATCTAATGGAAAAAAAAGTTATATAAGAAAGCGTGAGTGAGTGCCTATTAACCCTTAACGCATATATACGTCTCACTCAAGTAGTGCGTTAAATGAACCTGGCGTATATATATACGTCTTTCCAAAACTACGATTCTTTTCCTTGCGCTGCTATCTGTAAAACTATTCCGAAGACTTTGGAATGCAATAAAATGTTATCGATAGTGTTTGTGATGGATTTACTTATTTTAGGGAAAAAAGCTGCTTATTTTATGCCTTTTTCCCCCGCCCCCACTACATTGCATATGAGATAAACGGTGACGCCGGGGAGCGAGTCGCGTAACTTCAATCGGAAGTTAAGGGGTTAACATCGCACTATAAAGCAATACAAGGGCTATTGGCAACAGGAAATATAAGGTTGTAAGATATTTTAGTACTTGCGTTTTAAACCGTCAACTAATTTGTGACGGGCTCACGCGTCTTTTCTGTAATATAACCTCTGGGTTCTTTGACGGCCAAGATTAATGGCAAATCTTTTCCAACCCAAATCCAAGAAGTGAAATGCAGTGTAGATGCAAATAAGATAGTCTTTAAAAAGAACGGGAGTTTTAGTAAGCGGGATGGCAATTTGAGAAGTTCTGTTTGGAAAAATTTAGAAGTGTAATTTGACAGCCTACCAAAGAATCACGGATATCTAGCCATTACTACAAGGTGCATACTATTGCACGCGAGCCCAACAGCCTATCTGAAAGTGATTGAACCGTTGAGGAATTCAAGGTAGGACAGATTATTTGAAATCTGAATTCGTAATATTATTAGAATTGAAAGTAGGCGGATAATATAATTATTTAGATAAGGGATCCAAGTTGCGCGATTCGTTTTAGCTACGGCTAGTTTTTTGGGTTTTTATTCTCACTTAATATAAGTTTGTTCAATATATTAGAAATTTAAGTTAAACTCTTAATAAAGTCATATTAAGAATTCTAAAATGTCGATTCATTTCGAGAACCCTACACCTCTAATTCACGCTGACCCACAAATTCGCCAAAGATCGACCATATCACAAATTTATTCAAATCAAGAGACGTCGCGAAATCCCGCGATATGCAGCCAATAGTGGAAAACCATTCCCTAGCAAGTTCGGACACATTAATAACGAAGACAGCATTTAACGATATTTTTTAACTGGTGATGGCTTTTCGTTTGGGGGAATTGTCCCACGGTATAATTCGCAATTACCGATGTTTTTTGTCAACATTTTAAATTTTGCTATTCTAGTCGTTTGAAAAGGAAATTGCTATACATTACAAACTTGCAGAAATGAAACAAACAAAAAAAGTAGATAAAACTTAACTAGTTAGATGAAACTATAAACATTTCGAAATCACATTCTATTGGACAATTTAACAATAATCTCTAACGAATGAAGAAAAGAAGTCATCAACAAAAACGGAGAATTTTGTAAAGAATTTAGACATCACTTTATGGGAAAACTAAAAACGAAAATATCCGTCGAAAACTCTTACAGAAAACTGAATTGACATTCTCAATAGCAATCGTAACATGTATAAAATAGTTATGAAGTCTACACCAGTAAAAGGAATGGACAAAAAAAGCTCTTCGACTCAAAATCTTTCACTTGATTTATAAATGAATGTCCATTTATTTTATTTTATAGCCCTTCTATAACTTATATCTAAAGATAGCTTACTAAAAGAGGAAATATATCGTTCTGTAAAATAACGAAATACGTTACATTAAATTGCTTAGATAGAAACGAAAGCTTAGTTAAGTGAAATTTTACCTTTTTACGATGAAAAGAGACAACTAATTGTTATACAGGATGTCTATAAATTAGTTGGGAAAAAAGAATATTTTATTGCATACCATTTACTGGAAAAAATTAAAGTACATAGTGTTATAAAATAGAGAAAGAGAAACAGTCCAAGTGTACCTTCCTTTCGTTACTCTTCAAATGTCCGTGCTTGCACATTAGTTCTGAAGGAGGAAAGGTTCGTTCTGGGCACTTCCGTTCCGAACGCAAGTACGTAACCAATCACGCCAAAACGATCGTCTTCGCGTGATGTTGGTACTATAGTTCATATAGATATCACACCGCCACATACTCCCTGCCAGTGTTTCGGCGAATAGGCGTACAACGATACCATATTCGTGGAGTATGTAAGCAGTTGCGTCACTTGGTGGGTTGCGTCATTTGTGTGAGACGACTTGAGAATTGCGTCATTTGTGTGACGGTTTGATTGCGTCATTTGTGTGAGACGACTTTGAGAAATAACGGCATATTTGCGTCAATGTTTGACGGTTTAGTTGCATTTGCGGTGGATAGATGGCGCCACGACTGCGGCGCGTGAAGGGTGCGGTTCCTTTGCACGGCCAGGGTCACCAATGAAGGAAGAAAGGTTCGTTCTGGGTACCTTCCGTTCCGAACGCAAGTATGTAACCAATCACGCCAAAACGATTGTCTTCGCGTGATGTTGGTACTAGTTCATATAGATATCACACCGCCACAGTTCTAATCACAGATATTCCAGTATGTTTCCTTCGATCAAATTAATTGTAGTGTAGATTATTGATATTAGTTCAGGAATGGATGCAGGATATGACGGAGTGTGTACACTTGATCCTTTTCAAATCCCATACACTGAAATACAGATGTTAAAGATCTGGTTATTGTGAGGGTTATTGAATAACACCTCCACGATCAATCCAAACTGGTACTTCAGCATTGAGGTAAGATGTAACGTCGTTGTAGTAGTGACAAGGCGTGACATCCTGTTTCAAAATGCAATCTCCTGGCATTTTTTGCTTTGATAATTGGTAAAAGGAAAATCTGTAGCATGGCCAAGTAAATAATTCCTGTTGCAGTGTTTTCACCAAAGGAAAAAAAATAGGCTGAAAAACAGTCCAGAAACTGACTACACAAAACACATTTACTATGAGACAAGGCCGTGGGTAGCCTAGTAGTTAGAGCACCGGACACCGGAACGGAAGGCCTGGGTTCGATGCCTGTACTGCCAAATACCCCCTGAGTACACGGGGAGCCCGTGCTCGTTAAATCAGTGGGTCTGAAAGTCTTGTGGGCTGAATCACGAGTGCAGGCAACTGGAGAAAATTTCCCTCCAATTCAGTTTCATGCCAAAATTGTGGAGGTGGAGATAGGTGTGTCGCTATCTATCGTTCCTTCGGAAATTTCTCCGAGCTAAATCGTACTGTCACCTGTATGGTGCTCAAGGCTAAAAGCCAACGGCAGGCGTACTTCTAGCCCATTGCCACGATGAATTTCGTGGGCCTCGATCTGTGACTATGTCAGACAGATGGCATGAGCAACAACAACAACAACTATGAGACTGTCCCTTTTATGTTCTAGGAAGGCATAAGGATTTTCCGACGCTCAAATTCTTACATTATGTCTATTTACTTAACAACTTAATCCTTTCGTGGGCCTTGGGAAGATTACTTCCCATCTATATGATCTTGCAACATACACTTGCGGGAAGCGCAAAACCACTTATAATATATTGGCCTTGCTACTATTACGATGGGAAAATTAATTCCCGCTTCAGCTTTGTGCTACTCAACATTATCCAATTACAACATCTGTAAATCGGACAAAAAAGGTGATACCAAAGAAGAAGTACCTTGTCCAAAAACTGTCGATGTATATAACGATGTCGCGAGAGGGGTTGAAAAGAAAAGATACCAAATAAGAAGATCTGTAAAATGGTGGCATCGTATCTTTTATTTTCTTATTGACCTGGCTATCATATAAATAGTTTTATACTAAGGCAAGCGAACAAAAGAAATAGAAATTTAGACCAGCTAACATTCCGTATAGTATTAGCTCGTTAGCTATAATAGACGGATATTCCTCAAGAAAAAGGAAATGACGACCTGCTAGCTTCCAAGAAAAGAAGTGTATAGTTCCGGATGATATGCATTCAGCTAGTGTGGGAAATCTTAAGCCAAAAATGCTTTCCAATTATAGACGATGTAGAAAATGTCACAGAAAGGGACAAGAAAAAAGTACCCGTTGCATGTATGCAGAATGTGATGTTCCCTTGTTCATTGCAACGTGCTTCTCACCTTTTCATGACGAATAATCCCAATAAAATTTAGTTTTTTTTATGAGGGTGATGGGTTCCATTGGAAGTATTGCCCTCGCCCCTAAAATTTAAATGTAAACATAAAATTCGGTGAAATAAAATATATTTCCTTAAATGCTATTGTTTAATTGTTAATAAAACAAACAAAAAAAAAAACTGCGAGAAATTTAAAAGAGAAATAAATGGCCCACAAGAAGGTTAAGTGAATAAAACTCAGGATATATTACTATTAGTTTGATCTCAAACTGGTTTCTGTCATTTAATATTTCAAAAGTTCTTAACTTACAAAATTGCCCAACTAATTTGTGGACACCCAGTATTTGTGTAACAAAGATGAACGACAATGGTATTATCATTTACCTTAATTCCTAAACTTTGTTAATGATCAGACGGTTAATTGTTAACAAAATTACGAACTAATTCGGCTGTTAGTAAAACATTAATAATACTGCTAAAGAATTTGGCAACACAGCTACTGCACAGCAAGTTACAGTTCACTTAATATTTACCGATTATTCATTCCCTCCAATACGCAACATTTTCAGCCAACATCGGACAGAAATCGCAGCCGATTTTCATGCTTTGTATTAAATGTGTGATTTCAGAACTTGGGCGCAACAAACTTCTGTACCACAGCTCCAGTTTTCCCCTACACCCCTCCCCAGACGGTTCTGAAGACTCCTGGAAACTGCCGGAGAAATAAGCTTTGCAGAAGTCAAATTGAATTCCGGGAATACCTGGTTCCCAAACGGTACAATCACGTGCCTTTATTAAATATCCCGCCTGTTCAATATCGCCTCCGGGAGAGATCCTTAATAGCTGTAACAATTAATGTCCGAGAAACTGGATTTGCTCCAAAATCCAAAATTTCACTCCGGGAATCGGGCCCTGTGATATTAAATAGGCAAGCTACAGCTTTGCTTATGTATCATTAAGTTATTGTTTGTTGGACATAGTAATTCGGTTACAACTAGGGACACGATTTCTGCAAAGGTTATTTTAATGGCCTTCCGTGAATTGTTCTGGAACTATTAGGAAAAGGAAAAGGGGAGGAAATTACAATGGGATTTACACCCGAGGCTTCGGGAAATTTATTTAAAAGTTTAAAGTACCCGAGGTGGCAGCAGTTCGGGTGGGTTTTGAAAAGTTAAGGAGGAATGAGGTCGGATCTTTTAAAAGCTTAAATTGAGATTCACAAGCGGAATTAATCAGAATTATCGATTGTTTGATCGGACTCTTTAAAACAGGAGATTAACAAGAGTTCATCGGGATATTTTGATTTGAATAGTAAGTAAATCGGGTTCTTTAAATTGGAAAGTACCCCATTATTATGTCCTTTCAAATAGTGAAAATTGTGCAAATACGATAAACGTTCGCTCTAAATTGTGAAAATTGTTGAAATACCATAAAGGCGCCTTTCAAACGGTGAAAATTGTCTAAATACCATGGACGTGTCCTTCAAATAGTAAAAATTGTGTAAATACTATAAATGTGTCTTTGAAACAATGAAAATCGTAGGAGCACCATGAATGTGTCCTTAAAATAGGGAAAATACCTTAAATAATCCTTCAATTTTTGTTCATGAGATTCCTGACCACAGTTAGGGTCCATCACGAAACCTTGTCATTTAAATTCAAGTAAATTTATCATTTAAATTGTGTAAATAGCATAAATGTGTCCTTCAAGTAGCGGGAATATTATAAACGTATTTTAAGCACGATTTTCCTTTCCTTTTTTTCCCTTGAAAATTCCAACAGAAACAATTTGTTGTATAATACATCTAGTTAAAATTAGAATACTGTAGAGTTCTGAAAACCCGGCAGTACAGATAACTTGGCCATACCCTGGCAGGTCGAAAAAACCTCATATGGAGACCCGTTCTAAGTCTCGCATTTCTTAATGATGATGCAAAAAATATACAAACTTACTCGACCTCCTAAGAAGAGCCTAGATGTGCAGGATCTGATAAAAATGATACCGGACAGTGGTTCCAGAACAATATCGAGCAAGATATGAATACATAAATTATTACTGCTGTTACAATTAATAAAAGAATGGTGGAAAATGATGAAGACACATTAATGTTGAGAGGAAACCGTACAAACTCCTAAAATATCACATAATGAGGGATTAAAGGCTGTCGAAGCCACCCTTCAATATTTTGAACAAGGTTTTGACTTACGGTTCCTTTATCATAAAGCAGCAAAACGCAGAGTGTGGTACGGGAAGACAACATGACATTACGCATTTCTTTTTAAAAAAGTCGGCTATTTAATTTTTATTATAGACAGCATTACGCATTTATAATGTAGTTTTTTGAGGTACATTTAACTAGGTAATTTATTGTACATTGTGTATTCATTAATTTTCTTTTTCATGTAATATACTACATCCTCTTTGTCAGTGCCGATTTAAGCTAATTTTGGGCCCTGGGTGCAGAAGATCTACAGGCCCCCTTGACAATGGCGGATCTAAATTTATTACCCGAAAACCTGATCAAGTCCAGCTTATCCCAGCCCCTTTGAGCTCTTCCGTGCCCCGGGCCCCTGGGTGCCTGCCCTAAGCACCCAATGGATAAATCAGCACTGTTCTATGTCTTCATAAAGTTAAAAACTTTGTCTTTGTTTAAGGGCAGCAAACAATACATACTAGTGCAGTACAGTATTTTCTGAGGAAACACTCGTATTTAATTCTTCTTAAATAACGTTCTCGATTATCCTGCATTTTCACAAACTCGTCCACCCTTCGGTTCACATCAATCCGAGTTTTCAAACTCTACTGAATTATTTACTAACAAATAAATTTTTATTATAATCCAAGTAAACGCACCCTATATTTTTAGGGCATGAAAGGTAGAAAACTTAGCTTTAAAGTAAATATTTGAACATAACATAAAATACCTGAATCAAATAATAAGAAAATCAGGGGTATTTACTCTACCAATTACACTATATTCAATAGTAAAAATTAATATTTTCTAACTATATATTTCTTATTTTATTTCGGTAGCTTTAACTGTTATTGTAATTTTTGCTCAAAGACAATTTATAGAATTAATTTTCATTTAAAATGAATCTTATTAGTTAAATTCGATGAATTATTCATAAGCACCTGAAGTAATTTTGAAAAGGAGACATTTTTAAAATTCTTTAAATAGATGATTACTATTCCACAAAGAAGAGTTAATTATTAAAATGAAACCATTTTTCATCTCTCTGTTTGAATTGCATTAAATAGTGATTAAATATCAAAAACAAATAAAAACCATCTTTCAGATCTCGTTTAATATTTGCAGTTAATTTAATTAACTTATATTCTCATCTTTATTTCTTTTTAAATAGTAATATTTAAATATTAGTTGTTTTAAAAATAATTTGCTTTAATTTACATTAGCAATGCACGATGAATGTGAATTATTTTTTTAACAAAAATCTCTACAGATGACAAAAAAAAAGTTTAAAAATAATTAAAAAAAGAGAATAAGACTTTTTTAAAGTTTGTCCATATTAGGGATTAACATAATTATTATTTCATTTAATTGATTTTATTTTAATTTTACATTCTTCAATCGAGTTTTTCCTTTTAACTTATTAAAATTTAATAAAACTTATTTTTAACTAATTTAAAATTTAATAAAATTTATTTAAGATTTAATAAACTTTTTTAAGATTTAATAAACTTATTTAAGATTTAATAAACTTATTTAAGATTTAATAAGCTTTTTAAGATTTAATAAACTTATTTAAAATTCAAATTCAGTGAAACTTATTTTTAACTTATTTAAAACTTAATAAAACTTTTTTTTTAACTTATTTAATATTAAGTAAAACGTTTTGTAACTTATTTAAAATTTAATAAAACTTCTTTTAACTAAATTAAAATTTAATAAAACAAAAAAACTTAATTGTCTCGAACTTATAAAAAGGTATGCGTTCTAAAGCTATATTTTTACTTAAAAAAGTAATATTTAAAATAGTTTTTTTTTCAACGAATGATTAAGAATCTAGACCATGAGAACAAGCAAAAATTCCGATAACGTAATTACTTACGTAACTTTAGTCGCATAATTTTCATAAAGGAAACGATAAAGAAGCAACTTAAATAATGCCATTGAAACTCTTACCTGAAAAGAAAGAAAAGATTTCATTTAAAAGAATGATCATTGCACACATAAATATAACAAAATTGCGCGCACACACATATATAAAACAAATTATCAAAATTAAAAAATTGCAAAATAATTAAAAAGACATAAAAACTTTTAAAAAAGAATAATGCGAACATTTAAAGAATTTTTTCAAAAATGCAAAATGCAAGAAAAAATCTTTTTATCTAAATATTTAAACCTCAATGGAATATTCCTAAATGAATTAACTATGCAGAAAATTTAATTGTTCTTATAAAAGCCTTCGAAAAAGATTTTTTAATGACAATAATTAAAGAAAATTTAAAAGAAAGAAGATTAGGCAGTTTGAACAATCTGTATTTCAGTAATTTGATAAGAAACGATTTTCAAAATAGTTGAACACTAATTATTTTTCAATATCTAATTTGTAAAATAAAATAAAATTTTTTAAGCTAGATTGCAAGTGAAAAATAAGGCAAAATGGAAAAAAAAATCAAATTTTCAAATTCTTGGGTGGCTAGCATACAAAGTTACAAAATTATTCCTAAAATTTCCGAATTATTCACATTATTTAAATAATAATTACAAGAAATATTTTGAAAAATATGCTTAGAAATTTTCCTGAGGAACAAAGTATTTAACATTTTCGCAATAGATGGTAAAAATATAATTTATTTCTAAGAACTATTTATACAACATGTTGTTTCTTTATTTAATTACAAAGTTATATCGTCAAAATAAATTTTCTTGACTTTATGTTTAATTGTTTACACAGCTTTAAAAAATGTAAATAAATGCAATTTATTCATTGTGTATGTTTTAAGTGTTTTGAAATAGACTCATAATATAAACTTCATAAGTAATAGGTATTGCAAAATTATGATTAATTGTAACACAAGTTACTTATTGAGCTTTAAAAAAAAATCAATATTTTTACTTTAAAGTTTCATCCTATCTCGAATTATATTATGCAGGGGATACATTTGTAATTCTTATTAAGGCTACAAGGTTAAAGAAAATAGTTCTAACAAACATATTGTTTTAAGAATATTATTGATATAAAAAATTATTTAAATACAATTTTTTGGCAAAAAAATTGAAGGAGAAACTACCTTTTTTTTAAAAAAACATTCTCCTTTTTATGAGAAATGTTTCTATAATAATATTTGTCTATATGTTTCAAGAATATTGTTGCTCTAAAAAGTTATTTAAATACAATTTTTTAGGAAAAATAATTCTATAATAATATCTTGTCTGTATATAGCTAAAACTTCTGTTCAGAACCTGAGCCAGGATTTTTGAAATATCTAATTTAAAAGTAGATTTATTCATATTTTAATATATCAAAGCAGATAAATTTTTATAAAATTTAAAAAAATTTATATTTATATATAATTATTTATATAAATTATATATAAATTTTAAAATAACTTTAAAATTTATATATAGTTTCATTTGATTGTAATTCTGAAAACGTGTATTTTTCATAAATCTTACTGCAGCTTCCTAGTGCAGAAACGTCCTAGCTATCTATATAAAGGAAAAATGTTATTATAGAAGCATTTTCTATAAAAGGTAAATATTTCAAAAGTCTTTCTTTCTTTTTTTTCTTCATTTTTTGCAAAAAAAAAAAAATGGTTTAACAATTTTTATTGCAATAATATTTTTCGAAGAATTATATACATGCAATCAAATTCAGTTAACGCTTAACGAGTTACGGTTTCAGTTAACTCGATAAGGTTCTGAAAGTAATGAATAAAAAATTAAATGTAAACTAAATATGCATACATTTAATAATAATTTCTGGCAAAGGCGAGGTGGCTTAGTTAGTTTGGCGCTTGCCTCGAACTCACGTTTACGGGTTCGACCCCGGTCCAAGTCGGTGGATTTTCATGATGTTGAAAATCTACTGTGTCTATGCCGTGTGATTATACGGCATGCTAAAGATCCCTAGAGTGCCTGTTATGCTCGGGTGCACTCGACAAATTTAAATTCCTAGTTCGATTTCGCATCGTTAGAGCTCAACAGCCTCCCTTTGAATGAAAATCGGGCGTCAAAATGACATTGTGGCAATCAGTATATATCTAAATGATGCCGCACTAAAAACAGATACCATCTCCCGGGGAATGTACTATGTCTGCAATGGTAAAATACCAAACCGCAGCCACATTTGAAAAAAAAAATTCTGAGCATTGGAATATTTAGCTTAAATATCCAAATAAGTATTTTTTAAATATTTCCTCAAAAAAAGTTTTTCAAATATTTGCTTAAAGAATTTTATCGATAAACAGCGCATTCCTTCTTTAACTTTTCCAAAAATAATATTTTTAATTTAATATCGAGTTAAAAATCTGAACACAGAGAATTTTTTTTATTTGTATACAGAAACGGTTTTAAATCCTTTCTCTGATGCAGAGATAAAACAAAAATACAAGAAAATAACTTTTTAATGCAATCTCTTCCAGCTTATTTATTTTTCCACTTTTCCATGTCCGCGATTTCATAAAGTATCTCTTTTAATATGCAGTGCATCGCTCTCTCCAAAGACAACTTGACTTTTCCTTATGTTCGAGCAGTGATATCTTTTTTACGAAAACTCATTAGATCAAAAAGGACTAGAGTTGCAAAATTCATTTTCGAATCAGAGAAAACAAAACGCTGAATAAAAATCCTCTCGATTTCTTTGCATATATCAAAGACTTTTCCCCGGCGAACAGGAAAAAGGAAAAAAAATCCAAAAATATGGGGAGGGAAAAAACAGAAAAGAGAGAAATGTTCGAAAACCGTGAAAAAGAGAAATAAATTACGTCAGCAAAACAACGTCAGCGAAATTTTCTCTTTTCAGAATGGCAACGCACCGGAAGAGTCCTCGTTTATTTCGTGGTCCAACGGAAAAGGGGGTAATTTTAGTCCAGAAAATCTGTTGATTAAATCCGGAGAGTAAATTATGCTTGATTGGAGGGTTTGCACTTCAACTGTAAAAATGGGAACAAACTCTTGGGAAAAAGCTTGCAATTGATTTTAGAAATCGCAAATTCGAGCACCGGCATGTATTTTTAAAAATTGCTCGAGTATTTCAATTTGATTCGTTGAATATGTACTTGAAATCCGTGAATGAGGATATGTACTTATTAATAAAAAATATATCTAAAAAATTATCTGATTTAAACCGAATGGAGTCAGAAAATAATGTTTCGAGCAGTTTTAAAGTAAAATTTTTGAATTTGAAACCATATTACATCACAAATACAACATAAACGGTTTAAATGTATTTTTAAGATTATTTTCTGGTTGGTTTGAATTATTCTTTCTAGAGCAGCTTTTTGTTGTTTCTAATGCCTACCTGAATGAGAAACAGATTGAGGCCAGACTGTAAATTTGAGCACCATGCAGGTGACAGTACGTTTCAATTCCGTCCCACCCACGGCAGATCTGAGGTCTCCAACCCTTCTTACCAACCTTTCGAGAGGACTTTCGGCTCACCGAATATATAGAACACTTGCATGCCACTATACATATACATGCCTCAATCCTTTCTCTGGGATTTGAACCCAGACACTACGGTGCAGAATTTAGCGTCACTAACCACTATACCGACTGGGAGGCTTTTTGGAATTATCTGATTGACCATTTCAACTTTGAATCAAAGACAAGGCCTGGCAAGGATATCACTTAAAAATGGTATCTTACTTTCCTAACTTCAACAACACAAAGGACTTAAAATCTCATTTTGTTTTATATGCAGATGCCCTAATTCCCACACGGAGTACAAATTAGAAAATTTTG
Organism: Trichonephila inaurata madagascariensis; assembly: GCA_019973955.1. Lineage (NCBI taxonomy): Eukaryota > Metazoa > Arthropoda > Arachnida > Araneae > Nephilidae > Trichonephila > Trichonephila inaurata. The sequence continues at coordinate 246,071 of BMAV01025094.1, read as the reverse complement.
ACGATGGCCCCTCCAATTATTTGGAGGTGAAGGAAGTTTTGGTTTTCTCCCAAAAACTTCAACTTTCACAAAAGAAAAATTGATAGCAAGATAGGGTTTAAAATAGAAAGGACATATGTCCGGATTTGTTTGTAGTAAACCCTTTAAAAAAGGAAAATTTCCCTAAAGTCCTGGGTTGGCCCCGTAAAAAAAAGGACTGAGGGTGAAGGACCCCTGAATTTTTAACCCTTTTTTCAAGGTAACCTTGGGAAAAATTCCAAAAAATGAACCTAAACCAAAAATTAACCTATACCCCAAACCCATATCTCCAAAATTTAAACCTCCATTTACATTTTGAAATGGGGGAGTTTTTGAGTTTTTATATATTTAGCATGACAATCCTTACTATAAGGAGGATTTTAGATACAATAATACCTCGACTTACTCTACCCCGACTTATGAGCGAATTCGGAGTTACGCGATTTTCAAATTTCGTCGACTCTTTTTTTTTCCATATCTCCGAAACTCAGGTAGAATCAATTCAAGAACCTGATGAAATTGATAATTTGATTGAAGAAATTGTCGATCTTTCCTGCAAATAAATTTAGAAGTGGATAGTGATGGCGTTCAAGAACTCCGGGATTCACACAAAAGAGCGAAAGGATGGCCCATAGAAATGCATGAGCGAGAGTGGCGTAATAAAAAACGTTTGGGTTTTCGCAAGATGGGTTTTTTGGGCCCCCTTTTGGGATTTAAAAAAGGGTGGGATTTGGCGGCAGTCAAGCTTTGGCCCCTAGAACTGAGCCCCTGCAATGCCGGGGGTGTTTCGCCACTGAGCGGCAAGATTTTGAAGAACTTGTTTTACCCCTTTTTTCAATAAATGACGGTTGGTAATTTAACAGTAGGTCTCCATTTAATTCAAAAAAAAGTGTTACAAATTTTTGAAATTATATATTCCTATGAAGAGCCTATTTTTTCAACAGAACAAGGAATAAAAATATATATATATATATATATATATATATATATATATATATATATTATTTTTTAAAAACATCAAGGGGAATTTTTGTAAAAAAACCTTTCCGCAAACAACTGGTTAGATTTTATGAAACCTTCTACGTCAAAGTACCTTTAGCTTGCGATTTTGTATTTGTGTTATCTAAGGTTTTACTAAACTTTTTTTTTTCTTAAGTTTTCTTTTGTCTCCCGGACTCAACTAAAAATAATTTGTATGTATTTATACGCGAAATTATACCTCGAATTAAGTGGTTCTCACTCAGTTCCACCTATGGTGTAAATTCGGAGTATTACTGTACATTACAAAGATGAAAGGTTTAATTTCACTCGCGTATAACTTCAAATTTGAATGCATAGATATAATTTCATTTTCATTTTTTATTTCTATGCTTATGTATAAAATTTGGTGAAGTTTTTTTTTTTATTTTTGGTTTTTGTGTCTCAGAATAGGGAATAGAAAGCAAAATGAGTTTTATTATTGTTTTATGGATCACAAGATATTAAGTTTTTTAACATTTTTGCTTTTTTTGTTACCGTCGCAAATAATTTTTAAGTAGGGTTTATAATTGGGTAAACTTTTTTTTCCTAATGAAAAAAAAACAAATAAAAAAAATTTTAATAATTATAATTAATATTAATAAAAAATAAAACATAATTATTCATTTAAAATTTTAAATTTTTTCCCAAATTTTTCAAATTCCAATAATTTATACCCAATTTTTTTTCATTTAAGTAAAAAAAAAATATTTGCAAAGAAATTACAGTTACTTTGAGTATGGTACTTTTTAGTTCTGTACAATTATCATGCATTTAAAGAAGCTGTATTTGATTTTGATTGAGTTGCCCTTCATCAAGATCACTAAATATTTAAATAAGAACTGGCTAAAAACGCGGGTACTTCCCAAAACCATATTTAATCCTAAAAAGGCCATTTAGGTATTAAAGCTAATATCTTAAATACACATAAAAATAATAAATTATTCCGCGTTCATTTTTTTATGAATCCTCTAAGGACTTGCTTCCAAAAATCGCTTCGGAAACTCCGATAAAATGCCTACCAAGAAAATCACCTTAAAAAGAAGCACACAGTAAGGTTTTAGACACTCAATGACAATGAAGTTCGTTGGATTATAATTAGCAGAAAGGAAAAGAGTGAAAAGGTGAAAAAGAAAAAAAAAATTCTCATCCGGGATAATGTTTTAATTGGCTCTCATTTAACGAAGCTGATTGGATTAGCATAAATTGGAAAGGCAAGTCAAAATTAGTTTCTGGTATTCAAGGTCACTTCAGAAAGCTCAAATGGGAAGTTAGGTTGACTGCTAATCTGAGGTTATTACATTAAAAAAAAGGGAGGTTTCTATTTTTTTCACTAGATTCTCTAGGGAATTTCGGAAATGTGTTCGAATTAGTTCGAATATTTTTTTTTCAACTAGTTCTAAACACTCTTCTTGACTAGAGAGTGGAAATAGGATTAAGCTAAAGGCCAATAAAAGTTACAAAAATGGTCATAAGAAAAATCTTGGAAATTAATCATATCATGGGATCCTCATAGTTATGGAAAATTGTTTGTGCTGTAAATAATATCACATATTTTAATTGTTTCAAAGGGAATACTGATTTCACTCATAAGACAAAATTTTTTACTCTGGAGAAATAATTTAAAAAAAAAAAAATTAATGAAACGTAATTTTGCGGGGGAAAACATATTGTGTAGTGCAAATTATTGCAGAATAAATCATGAAAATATTTAAATGATTGTTCCAAAACCTATACAAAGCAACTAAGAAGTTTTATTTTTGACAACCTATATACAGTACTGGCTGGTATACCCGTTCTTCGCACGGGTGAATTGAAAAATTTAACAATACAGATTGAAGGATAATGAAGTTTTTAATAATTTAACTTTACGTGAATTGCAAATTAAAAAAAAAAGCTTTTTGTATATCTCAGCTGATAAAAGAATCATATTAGTTAAATTTTAAGTCTGTTGGTCTAATGGCTGACAAAAATGATTTTTTTATTATTATTTATAACGCTCCGTAACTCTCTTGTGGGTCGATTTTTAAAAACACCTTCCTAAGCTGATCTCTGCTCAGCAAAAGTAGCACATTGTTACAAATTGTGTGTAATGAACGCTTAAAATAGTGCAAATAATTTTAATCTAGAAGTGTTATACGTTAATATTACTTTCGGTTGTATTTATTTTATGTTAAAATTATAATATTCGCAAGCAACGCTGTTCTATACATTACAATGGCGAATCAATGGAAACGTAGCAAAATGGTGGCGATAAAGCCAAGTTGGTATCATTTCAGGTGACCCTGTTGGTAATTTGGTGATTGATTGAACGGTGCAGAAGTTGATGTGCTGTAGCACCACTTGTTGGGGAGCTACAACAAAAAGGATAGCACTAAAACCTCCATAAAACTACATATACATGCCAATTTTCATAGTGATCGGTTGAACGGTGTTGGAGTGAAACGTAGCCATATATACAAACATCCATTTTTATATACTATACTAAATATAACTCAGTTGCTTCATTTGGCATTTTATGATATTCAATGAGAGTATATTGGTATATTATGATATTATATGACAGTAGATTTCTAACTTCTAGCACATTAAAAGCTACCGATTGCATTTAAAAACATTCTTAGACACCTTGTATCTTGATTTTAAAATGACAGGATTTTCAAAGTATATTTTTATGCCCCCTTCCACTCTGATCTAGAAGTCGATTTACGTAAAACTTGTTCTTAGCGGATCTCTACTCAACAAAAGAAAAATGCATGCGAAGTTTCAAGTTTGTTAGTCTAATAGTTCAAGAAAGGAATTTTTTTTATTTGTAACGTGGTTATCATCATTTTTAATTAGACGCAGTTATAAAAAATAAAGTCATGAAAGAATGTTTTGATAAAGAAGTAAAAAGGCGCAGGTCATTAAAGTCAATAGAGTCGTCAAAAATGATACAACAGACGCCAAACAGATATTCCTGCTGGTAGCCATTTACCACCACTTTTTCAAAACAAATCGTGGTCTTTTCTTATCAGTAACGTCTTTTTCATAACGTATTAAAAACGGATGAAAAACCGATGAGAATTCATATTTATTAATAATTATTTGTGTATATTGCGTGTTGTCGCCAAAAACTCCAACCTGGCGAGGTTTGGGTCGGTGAAACGAAAAAGGACTATAAAATGTTGACCAACAATAAAGATTTCACGCAAAAATTATGAATAACTTCAACAGTTAAGGTTAAAAAAATAAAAGCCGGTTAACTCAAAGTTTGTCAAAGAATGCAAGAAAAAGCGAAATTAACATTAATAATAAACATTTACATTTTCGTTTTGAAAAATAAATTAGAAGAAAAATATTTTCACTATATATTTTTTAAAACAAACATGCTTTAAGATTCCTTAAATAAAAAATTATCTCCATCCAAGATAATTTAAAAAAAAAAAAATCATAGCTACTATATACAGTTAGGTTAAACAGACAGCTATTAATAAAATTTGATATTTTACATGACGTTTTTATATTAATATACCTATTTATTTATTCTAGAATGGGTATTCTGTCATAGTTTACTTTATAGTTATAAATATACTCAACAACAAGAGGCAAGACATATTTTAGAAAAATAGTGCGAGCAGAATATGAGATTTTATATTTTATGCACAGGAAAATTCTCGAAACTTTGTAAAAAGAAAAACACTATATGAAGTGAAATACTCACATGAATAGGTTCTAGTTTTAGAAAATGGAGTATAATACATATTTTTCGAGAAAAAAAAAATATTTTAAGGCACGACTAGTTCTTTATGTATTTTTCTATGAAAATATGTAAGATATGTATCCAGTTCCTGTAAGAAAGTATTTTATATAAAACTTGTATGTTACAATTGATATATATACAACTTGTAAATATTCTAAAGCGTCAATTTTTTTAAAAAAGTATTTTTTGGTTCATTTTTTATTCCTTGTACATTAAGTTACAGTTAGAACACACAATCCTTATTTTATAAATATATTTATAATTAAATGTATACCAATGATTAATTTATTTCATGTAATTATAAAAATATAGTAGATAATGGTAATTGAAATTTTGCCAAAAAATTTTTATTCACGTCCTTGAATTTAAAATAAGTAATATGAAAAAATAATTTAAGTCAATTCCTACCTACGCCAACAATTTTTTTTTTTTTTTTTGTTACTTTTTTTTAAATGGGGTTTCAATTAATATAAATATTAAAATACAAAGACAAAAAACACACCAAAAAATGGCAAAAAAAGAAAGAATTTTCCGTGCAATTTGCCATTTTCCTTTCAATATATGTGGAGTTGGACTATTTCGTTTGTTTGTTACTATTTCTTAGTTTTTAAAAATTTTTTCAGTAAAATAGTATAAAAAAAGAAATCTTTTTTCTCAGAAATTTGGGTTTTCTGAGGTGATTCAAAAACGACCTTTTTGGGTTAGAAATCCAACCCCTTTTCCCCTTTGGTACAGGGACACAATTTAGCGATTTTCCCTTTCTATATACGGGGGGTTGGACTATTATTTTTTTTTTTTTATATCTATTCATTTTTAATTTTGGGTTTAATGAATTAAAAAAATATTTAAAAAAAAATTTAAATTTAAAAAAACATAAAGTTACCCACACAAGTTTAAAAAAATTGATTTGAACATGAATGGACGAAAAAAAAAAATATTTTTTGATTGAAAATTTGAATATTATATATATATAGGAAGAGCGTGAACAAATGTAGAAATTGATTAATAATTATGTGAAAACTTTAATGCAGTATATGTGGCAGATAATGAAGTAATGATGTCGAAATAATGGGCAGTTTTTAAGCACTAACAATGGTTTAATGCTTTATAGGGTAGATAATATTGATTTGAGGAAAATGTAGTATTATATACGAATGGGGATCAAAATAAGGGGATCGAACTGTTTGCAACCCTTTTTGAGTTATGGTTGGGTGGGTGGTTTGGTTGGGTCTCTTCAAGGGGTTGGACGGGATCTGCCGGTGGTTGCTTGTGGTGTTTCGTTGGGGCATTCCTGTCAACCCTTTTGGCTTTTGGAGATGGTCACCACAAAAGAACAACGATTCTGGGGTATTTTGGGAAAATTGCGCCGAGTCTTAGAATGCCCAGGCGGGGCTTTGGGGAAATCGGGTAAAAAATTGTTTCCTTTAAAAGAAGTCAACTAAGACATCCTAGGACGTATAGAAAACTTTCCCAAAAATAAAATGTCAATTTATGAAGATCTTCAAAGATTTTTGACAAAATTTCTGAGGATCGTAATGTCATGGAACTTTCCCGCAACTCCAGCACGGGTTGATGTTTTACTGTTTTTCCCACCTGTACTTGAACCACCCCCTCCCCACTGGGCCCCTCGGTTTTTTACGGATGGGAAATTTGAAAGGAAATCGATTCATTGATGTGGAGGAAGTCAAAGAAAATACCTTAATGGCGTTGAATAGTATCCTGTCTCGAAAGTTCCCGTACTGTTTAAACGTGACAAAAGCGTTGGGATAAAAACTTTTAAAGTTCATGGGGAATACTTTGAAAATTTTCTAATGTAAGGCAATAAAAAATTTAAAACAAAAATAAAAAATTTGTATTTTCTGAAACAATCCAACCTAGGATTTTTGTAGACCTGGACCCCCCAGTGCTCCCCCCTTTTATTCCGGACCGAAACGTTTGTTAATTTTACCACGGCCCGCAAAGGGGGGGATGTTGATTGTTTATATTTTAACTTTTTTTTGATTTAATAATATTTTGATTTAATTGTATTTAATGTCCCGAATAAAACATAGCTATCCCAAAAATTAATATAAAAATTTGATTTATATAACGGAATAATGTGTTTACAAAACAGTCCCCAAACCTAAGAAAAATATACCACAGTAAATAAGGTAAAAATTTTAAAAAGGTTTTTTCTTGCGGGGTAGTGGTGGTGAATATTAACCCCACTGTTAAACTCACGAGGGTTTTTGGCGACGACCAGAATTTTTTGAACCATGGTAAGTGACGTGGACGACACCTGATGGCCCCCCCCCTCTCTAACTACCACCCACACCAACGGGAGGACGTTTCAGCTCTCGCAGTTTTAAACGGCATCGCTGCCCTACAGCGGGTCTTTTGGTACTGGGCTCGAACACATGACTCCTGCCGGTCCGTCCCTTAACCACTGGGCACCCACCCCCGTTTCTTCCGGGGTAACGACCCACGGACGGTACCGGCCCGCGGACCGGGGGTTTAAACCCCCCTACCCACAACCCTTTTAAAAGGCAGTATTTAACGCATACTTTTTCAAATGCACAAACGGTTCAGTAACAAATGTCGTGCCCAATATCACAGACTGACAAAAAAACTCCCCTGGCTGCCGCCTTTCGGCTAAATCAGTAATGATGGTGTTTGGTAATAGGAACATGCCTAGACACCGATGAAGGGGACGGCATAAAATTGCAGTCTTACCACTGTTGCAATTCAACACATAGTTCGAAATTGAGATTTTTAGGAATAAAAAGGGGAAAAATCGATGATTAAAATTATTGGTTATGACCTTATTAGGGAAGTCGGACAGTCAACCCCTCCCTTTAAGATAAGGCCCTATACCTAGCTGATCCATGCCTTAAAACTTACCTGTGTATATTTTTTTAGATAAATGCACTGTTTTTATCTAATATTAAAAGATACACATGAAATTGGAGCCCCTTTTTAAATTGGACAAATAAACTAATATTAAATACATAACATTACCCTTAAAACTGTTCCTTTCAAAACGTTTTTTGTACAAAATAACAAGCCTAATTGATATGAAATTGTACACGATGAAATATAAAATATATTTTACTCATAAAATGGACAATCTAATAAAAAATAAATAAAAATTGTATACAAATTTGATATTTTATGAACTAATGAAACAAAATAAAAATTAATTTAAGAGTGTTTTTTTGATGCGAGTACACATAATAATTGAATTTTGAACCCATTTTGTAACATAAGATGACTTCGAGTAGTTTTACTGTTCTGGTTTATTTCGAGGTTTGCCCCATGCTTGATTTTTTGAGAAAAGAAACCAAAAATTTACGATATATTATCAAAAATTTTTCTTAAAAAGTTAAGACAAATTATTCTTTTTGTATTTCTATAAGGCCAAATCCAAGTTATAAACGCATTTGTACTTTTCAAACATTTTAAAAAGATTTTTGGTTACCATTTAGTCGTGTATAATAACCATGTATATATATATATATATATAATATATATATATATATATCATATATATATATGTAATATATAACATATAACTATATAACAATATATATATATATATATATATAACTCTATATATATATATATATATATATATATATAAAACATACCCCACCTAACTCCTTTACTGAAAACTACAAATCTATAAAGCAATGTTCTTATGTTTTGAAGTCTTTGCTCCGCGGTATTATCACAGGCTATCGAAAAAAAGTATACCTCTAGAACTACAACTTCTAAAGTTCATAAGATATGCCATTTCTTTCAAGTAAACAGTAATTTTGATAAATATTGAAGTCTACATTTTCTTATGCTCGTCTCTTTTTTTTTTTATTTTTAAAGCTATCATTTTCATACCCGGTGTATAACGCACATCCGCAAGTTTCGGTCCTATTTTTTATGTTTAAAGTGCGCGTCTTACTCCGGATTTTACGGTAGCATGTTTCCTAAGCAGATGGCATAAGTTATGCTTCGTATAACTTTTAAAAATATCTAATGCAAAACTTATTTGATTAAATATATTTTTATTCAGTCACAATGAAAGAATAACGAGAGCAAATTCATTATTACCATATTATAATTTACGTTTTACATATCTTTGCATAACACTTATCAAACTAATAAAAAATTCGCGATAGCTCGCAATAAAAATTTAAATTGTATTTCCATTCGATACAGTTCATCCTTAAGATTTTATTGCTTACTTACACATTAACCATAAAACCATGCATTTGAATACTCCCATTTCAAATTCAATAAAACTTTAATTAAAACTTCAAAACCACCAATACCCACACACATTTCCATAAATCAACGAACATCATTAGAATATTTCCATGCTAAAAATTCCATCATCTCTTATTTTAAAAAATTCCAAAAACTAACCCGGTTTAATATACATTAAGTAAAAAGGAAAGTTGTTTTTAAAGAAATACCATTATGTTCATTTAGAAACTTTTGCTCGAAATATTACTTTCTTTCTATCCATATATTTTCACTACCAAATTCTTTTGCTCTTTAACTTGACGTACGGAAAATAACGAGCAAATACTTTACGAAGAAAATAATAATAATAAAACTAGAATTTGTTGACTTTTGAAAATTCAATAATATATATTATTTACGTTCGTTAAAAGGTCAAACTGTACTTTCGAATGCATATGAAAACGCAAAGTTAATATTTCACCCACCCCCTTTCAAATAACGATTTTTTTTGCCTCATTAATATTAAGTATAGATACATATATATGTATACATATTTCGAATAAAGATGCTTTTTGATAAAAAGTACAGCTTCCATTTGGGTTTTCCTCTTCATGTATATTTAATAAAATCAGGGAAAGTAGAAATGTCAAGCAGTTGGATATCTTTCTGGAATATTTTTAACGAGAAGCCCTTTTTTTAATCCAACTAGTTTTTAAATTTCGTACAGATTATGGAACTGCAGAGTGTTTTTAAACAAGATATCTAGTATTTTTGTAATTAAATTTACGAAATAGATAAAACTAACCAAATATACTGTATTTACTCGAATCTTTTGAAATGTGTAAATGCACTCCATTAACAGTGACATCTGTACAAATAATACAATATAATTTTCAATAAAATCATTATTTAATTTCAAAATAACGCTTAACTAAGGCTTTCAAATTTTTAATATTATCCTTTTAATTGTCATTTTAATGATTTCTAATAATTGACATTTAGGAATTAATTGGTATAGATTTGATAGTTTAAAACTATGAGGACATAAATTCTTTAAATACATTTTTTTTCAATAATCGTCTAATTGTTACGAATATTTAGTTTAGTATTACGAAGACTTTTTTACGGTTTAAAACTTTATAAACGAAATAATTACCAGGAAATAATTATACATCAAACTTGAGGATTTAATAGTTTGTTTCATTGAATGAAGTGAATGAGTAATTTAACTAACTTATTTTCCATAGTAACAGATAGTATCTATTATCACTTAGAAATCACACATCGTAAATAAATATTTAAGAGGAAAAATTCTTTCACTGAAAATAAATCCATTAATGTGCTACACATTACTGTAGCAGAGTTTTAAAGATTTATAGTTAACTTAAATATATTCATGTTAGCCAAATGCAACAAACTTGTACTTTATAGAAACATCACAATAATTTATTTGTATCTTTCTTTTAAAGTGGTCATAAATTAATGCTTTAGCTACAAGTTCTTTGAGAAAATAATAAAAAACTAACACAGGTTCGATTTTTATAAATAGAATATTTAATTTTACGAAGTATATTACAATTTGGAAAAAGACATTGTAGAGTATTGTTTTTCGAACTTTCCAGGAATTGCTTCAAATTGGATAAATTTTAGGTCATGTATAGAAAAATACCAGACTCGATTTTATTGTTAAAAATAAAGATTTCAACTAATTTGACCTGTTAAAGATTTGTTAGAATGGAGAAAAATTACTTATGGGGTCTCAGGGTTTTAAATTTCTCTAGAGGGCTGAAAATATAAACAATTTTCAAACAGGTATACGAGTAACTCTCTTAAATTTAAATTCAATCATTCGAATCTTTTACACATTATTTATAAAGGAATGAGGCTTCAGAAAAGTATAAAATGTTTAAAATATAATCATAATTTTAAAAATTATAAGCATATGAAAATAAGAAACTTTTCGAAAAGAAATATTTATTAAGTTTTCGTCGCGCATGCTATTTTCTAAAATAGTAGCTTTAATTACTAGTTATGATTTATAAAGTTAAACGCATCCTTATTACATTGTAGTAATATTATATTAGTAGAATAATAAATTATATTTTTTAAAAAATAAAAAATTACATTTTCAAATTTTTTAAAAAAAATTTCAATATTTTTCAAATATTTTGAGACACAAAAGATATATTATTCTTAAATGATGTGTAGGTTTTAAAGAGTATGATACATTTTATAATTCTATAAAGTTTTATACATCAGAGATTACTATTTTAGAAAATAGCGTGCGCAACGCAAAAATTACTTAATATTTATTACAGAATTTTCAAGTGCTTATAATTTTTTTAAATTATGATTATATTTTAAACATTTTATACTTTTCTGAAGCCCCACTTCCTTATAAATAATGTGTAAAATATTCGAATTATTAATTTAAATTTAAAAGAATTATACCTGTTTGAAAATTGTTTATACTTTCAGCCCTCCAGAGAAATTTAACACCCCTGAGACTCCTTATCACAAATAAGAAAAACAGTTTAAATTAAAGAGTTTTCATTATATTCTAAAAGAATACAAATACATTTTTCTTTTAACCCTCTCGCTGTCCATCCCGTGATTTCCACGGGTAACGTAGATGTAGATAAATTTGCGTAACCCGCGCGATTTCCGCGAGTATGCATTTTTTCCGACTATTTAGCTGTGCAACTCTCGCTGTTTATGTTTCTATTTTATGTTCATATTTTTATGATCTGATTCTATATTTTAAAAATAAGAGATCTTTTACAATTTCTTCGTGTGCATATTTTAACTCTAAAATGTAGACTTAATATGTAGATTTGAAATACGAGAAGAAAAAAAAACACAATTTTTTAACTTATTTTGATAAAAATAACTAAGCAGTGAAAGGATTAATGAATTTACAATTTAAAAACTAAAATAAATACCAATGAAATAATATGGATATACGCGTTTTATACCTCTATTGAGACTACTTAAGTGAAATGATTTATTTTTTATATCTTTTATAACAGCTATTAGAAGAATTGTTTCCTAGAAAAATATTTCTTCAAGGAATTATTATAAAGCATAATGTAGATTTTAATTATAAAGCATAATATAGATGACAGACATTATAAAAGCATATAAACTAATATTATTTATTTTAGATTCATGGAATTTTGGTTTCAAAGAAAGGCAAATTTAAGTATTAGTAATAATCAAAAAAAAGGTAAACACTCTATACCAAGTAGAAAAGGGACTCATTCACTCTTCATGATATCCAAGGAATTATTAGAGCTGCACACTTGAAATTTGTTACGCATGTTTCTTTTGTTATGTAGAAATCCGGGTATAAAAAAGTTTTTCCCGGAAATCAGCTTTTAAAAAGGTGGGGGGAAAAAGGGGCACGGTGGTGTAAAAGATAAAAATACTTTTCGCCGGAAATTTTATATAAAAATCTGATTTGGGGCAAATGAAAGACAATGACACCCCCTTTTTGGCACCCCTTCTTTTTTAATTTTTCCCACATACCCCGGGGGGTTTGGGCTTTTTTGTCTGGCGATTTAACATCACCCCTTTTACAAGACAAATGTTCGGTGGCACTAGGTTTCAAAACTACGACTCGATGGCATCAACCACGAGTTCGCTATCATGACCAATGGGCTATATTACGGTCACCATTTAATAATGAAAAAATGATCATTAGCTAGATTCTAAAGATACAATTAAGTTCTTGTTTTAAAAAAATACTTGCTCAAATTGTCGTCCCAAGTGTTTTCCCATAAAATTTTCAATAGAACCAAAGGGCTGCATTTTAAGCAAAGTATAAGAAAAGAAAAATTTTTGATTGTAACATTTCAACTTTTTCTTATCATTATCGAAATTCTAAGATAAAATACCATTCATAACCAGGGAAAGCGTATATTAATAGAGTAGTTGCATCCCAAAGAACTTGCACTTTGCAATGGATACCGACAAACGTAGACATCTTTAGAAACGTAGTAGACATCTTTAGTAGGCAAATGTAGGCAGGCTGATAATGTTGTTAAGGAGGCCTGAAATTCTCTTCAGCTTTCAAATAGTCTTAGCCTTACTGATGCTATAGCTAGACGTAAACTCACCTCCCATCCAGTTAAGAAGCACTAAATTCTAGATCTTAATTGTAACCACGTTATTTCAACCACCATGGCTAGACTACTTACACGACAATTTAAAAAGGGGTGGTTCCCCTTTATTTGGGCCAAAAAAAGTTATAATGCCGGTCCTCACTGTCCCGCTATTCAGTTTTCTCCTAATCATATTATTAATTGCCCTTCTATATTGGCTTAACTCCACAACATGGTCCATGGGGATTCAGGTCTATCAACGGCTTTATTCGCCAAAGGTCTTCGACATAGCAAGGGCCGTTTTGAACGCCATTGGTGCCATTTGATTTCACTGCTTGAACAATACAACAACAACAAAAGACTCAAAATAACTGCTCCAATTTAGTGATCAAGGACTCCTTTGCACATTTCAAAGGCTTGCAATCTAGACGGTTGACAGGTTTCTTAAAGTTGAGTTTACCCAATGAAATAATTATTTGCAACTACTATCGACTGATGAATTGTACAATTATACACGTGATTTTATTAACTCTCTTAAGAAATAGTACAGGAGTTTTCTTAATTCTCATGTTTCCACTATTGATATAAGATCGTTTTGGGCCTTTTAATTCCCTTTCTCTAAACGGCATGGTTTACGATCCTGTATTTAATTGTGATAGCTGCTTATTTTAATGCGTAATATATCTGCTTTTATTACGTTGAAACAATTTATACCACTCCTTTGAATAGGTAATTGAAGGCCTAATAGACTATTAACAAATGTTTGTCACTTAGGGGACTAGGAACAATGCGAGACATTCTGAACTAAAAAGGTTTGCTACTTCTGGTCTTGAGCTTAATTACCATTCTTCAATCTTTCAATGCTCATTAACTTTAAATAAATTTTAGCGAACATTATACTTTATCTTTTAAAAAAGAGATCCAACGAATACAGCACATTTTAAAAACAAAAGAACAAAATCGAATTAAACTAAAATTAAACAGATCTGTCGACAATTCGACTTTGAACACGAGATGAATTACGAACAAAACGAGAAAAATCTCTTTGATAAACTTAAGGTTATGTTTCAACTCATTATTTTTCGAATTGTAATTATAAGCCCCGAATAATTCCCTAATTCTTTAAAAAAAATAAAGTACAAAGCGATATTAATTAAAATCAGCCCCTCCCACACCCCCTAGCGGAAAAGAGTGCCGCTCTTAACAAACATAAAAATATTTCCCGGAGTGAAAATTAGTTTCAAAAGCATGCCAAGAAGAAAATGCTCCAATGTAAACAATGAAAAATTAAGATTTTAATTTTCTGTTGAGAGTTTTTGCGTTAGAGTCGTGCAAAAATAACAATAAAAAAAATACACGAACGATAATTTTAAGGATCTTAATTACTAAAGGCTTTTCCCTCGTATTATAATATATAAGGAGAATCGCTTGTTCATTAAGGGGGGTCATAATTAGAAGGATTAATTGCGTACAGTAACGAGCAGTCTTGTATTATTATAAATTGCTGTTAACTTCAGGTAGTAATTAACGCTCAGAAAGCCGATTTAAAACTTATTGAGAACGATTTCTTAGCGGTGTTTTACGACGGTGATGGGTTTTTTTCTTAGTTGATTGAGTAATAAAATAAAAGTGGAGTGTATAGAGGGAAAGCCGAACTTAAGTAGATTCAGAGTGAAATAAATGGTGATTGACTATATGAGGGTTATTTAGATTCAGGAAGGAAACGAAAATGGCAGATGGTTCTATGTTTCATCCTTTTGTTGCGATTTTCTTAATACCCTATGCGTATCGACATATCGGGTTTTTAAAAAACATATAATGGATTTGCTGAATACTGTCAAAGACTACCTATCCTTATAGTTCCGGTATTACATAAATCCTTATTACTGAATCTTTTTAAGAAGAAATGAATAGAGTGCTATACTTTCATCTTAAACATGAGTTAGTCTCTATAGAAGACAGTTTATAAAAAATCTCGCTTTAATTAAGATATGTGGAATAGTTATAGATGTATAAATACAGTAATACATATGTGTAAATTGCATATTAATTTATATATACATAATAATTCACTTAAATCTTCTATCGAGGGATTTTAATTCATAATGGTTTTGAGCCTTCCAAGCCTTCACGTGATAATTTCACATTTTATTTTGCTGCGAATTTGATACAGGATTGATTCGCGCCAAGTTGTTCTTTGTGTTCCCTGAGATGGGTGAAAACATTACAATATGGTTATCTTGATATTTCTGTCATCTGGTGATGTGGTTGCCGGGGAGGACGTTTATTATAGCCAATTTTTATTTGTTTCTTTGTTTCGCGGTAACCATTGAAAAGTAACGTGAATCTATCAGCCAATTATCAGCTTCTCATATAAACGTACTAAAAAAAATACCGGTAAATAGTGGGCTTTTCTACCCAACCCCAATTCGCCGGCAATTTGTGGGTTTGCATGTAAACGGGGCCTGCTTCAATCCATCCAACCCCTCGCCACTTTATGAGGTAAACGACTTCCAGACATTTCAAGATAATGTCAACGAAGCTACCCAAAATTATTGAGAATCAAATATCATGCACAAAATGTACGCACGAAAATACAAAATTTTAATTTTTGTTGACTTTTTCCACTCTTATATAAGCGTCCAATTTTTTTAAAATAAATGTAGTCGCCATTATTTCTTGGATAATGTTTTTTAAAGTATGCTACTCTCATTCATTTTAGAAATAAGTTTTATTCTTAGTCATATTTTTTTAATAGTGAGCTTGAAAAAAACTTGTTGCACCTTAGTTTTTCGAACACAAGTGTATGGACCAGTTCAGTTAAAATTCAATGAATTTCACAACCTGAGGTTCGAGGTTCGTAATCTATTTTCAAATTTTCCTTGTTGTAATTTTAAAGAAAAATAATGTCGATCTTTTTGATGTTCATATGCTTTTTCTTCCTGAAGTAATTAATTTTTATAGTTGGATTACGTAAAATGTATGTAGTTGAAACATATCTTAAAATGAAAAAAATTTTACTTTTTTTCCTTTTAGGTACAATCATTTAATAAAATTTGACATTTTTTTTTATGAATTTTATTTTTTCTAAAAAATGCTTGGAGCTTAGTAATAATTGCGTTTTTCTCCATTCTAAAAAAACAATTCACAAGTAAGAAATTTTTACAAAAGAAATTTATATTCTTGAAAAAATACATCGATCAAAAGTATCCATATTTTGCTGATTATTGTAACATAATTTCACATCAAAATAATATAATTTTTTTTAATAATTTAACATTTCCCGAATACTATTTTAATAGTTTTTCCTAATTTGAATAAAACATTTATCGTTATCGATATTTTCAATTCTTTAACAAAAACGACATTTAAAATAGTTTCTCTACCTAGTTTCAAATCGCTTAATGTTTTCCATTTTTATAATTCTTTCAAAAAGAATCAGAAAATTCTTCTAGATTATCTTGAAAATAACACTATTCACTTTTTCTAATTATTGCACGATATTCTCTTCAAGTTAAAAAATGTTTTTATAAATTTAATAAATTATTTTCTGATGTCAATCCCTCCGAACTTAACAAAAAACTACTTACAAAGCATGTTCTTTTATGAATGTCGAGGTTTGGAATTAACTATGTACATATTCAAATAAGAACATATTAGCAATAAATTTATGTGTCAGTAGCAAACTAGTAAGAATTATTTAGCTCATTTTACATAAGGAAACTCCTATTTTACGAACTGAACTTGTTCCTTTTGTATGTGAAACTACAGAAAATTGAATCCTCTTTATTTTGTATACTATATTTTTATATATCTTTTCACGTTAATGTACTTAAAGAAATTTACATATATGCAAACGACATAATAAAAACGTGATTCCAAAATTAAATATAACCACTTAATAAAAATGGTAAATTAGTAAGAAAATTACTAATTCCAGATGTCAGAAAAATTAGAGAACATAATTCCCATTTATCATCAAACATCTAAAACTGAAATAAGGAATTTACATATCTACTTATACTCATAAATGAATTTATGTACATAATTACTAGTAAGAGGCATTTTTTCTCGTATTTCAAACTATCCCTTTTCAAAATTTCTTGGTAAAAAAAAAAACAAACTAATTAGAAAGAAATGCCAAAGAAAAACATGAATGATAGAATTAATTTTTTTAGAAGGAAAATAAGTATTTATTTCAGAGTTCTTGTGAATGAGTTTTTGGGGGAAAATTTATCCCCGAAAAAATTTCAAATTTCGTCAACAAAAGGAAAAATATCAACTTCCTTATAAATAAATTAAAAGTAATATCTTCAGAGCCTTATGAATTTTTCATTAAAATTATTTATACCTGCAATCTTCGCAGTTTATATATATATGCATGTAGGAATGTGTTTAATATGTGCTTATAATTTCAACTTTTTAAAAATTGTTTGCCCCATTGACTTTGATGTGTAAAAATTTTTCTTTTTCAGCAAAAAACAGTTAGTTTTTTAAAATTTTTCTGTATATTGGCAACATATACACTTTGGCTTTCTTGAGACTAATGGCGACATTCCAATAAAACTTCACGTATTTAAACACTTAACGAATTAATAAACTATTATTGTTTTAAAAAAAAGCATCTTGGATATTGATACATAGTGAACTCACCAACACATATACACGCAGTAAATAATATATTATACATTATTTATGCATATAATGTGTTAGTTATAAATGTTTTTGGAAGTGTTTATTCTTTTTCAATTCCTACTCTATTAGTTCCCTTTCTCCCTATATATATATATCTTGTTAAAATTTTTAATCGTTAATAAAATACTTTTATTCATCCATTCATTTTCAAATACATTTTTCAAACTCGTAGCGGATGACACTTCATGTTAATGTAGTTTTTTCAAATATTAATTCATTAATTAAATTTTATTTTTAATTTTTAAATTTATTCTGCTTTATTTCTGTCGAAGTTCTAACTAGCTGCAACAGATGGCACCAGTAGGTTTTTCTAATGGTTTTTTTCTTGGCTTCAAATATATTTTTTTAAACTTGTAATGGATGACACTTAATGTTTACACAGTTTTTCGAATATTAATTCATAGATTAAATTTAATTAACTAAAATAAAAGTTTTCTTTGATGACCTAAGTAGGAATTGATTAATTTTTTTATATAAATTACTTGTTTACTGTACTCTTTTATTGTTTGAATTTTTTCTGTTTCAATTCTGATTGTATTTTCCTTTTGGTCTATGGAATCACAAAGGAGGGATATTGGTCCCATAAAAACTAGTTTAAACCCATTTATGCGGTCCTAAGTCCGAAATTTCTTTTTCATTCACGAGGCTCCATTTTTAATTTGTTTATTTGTATTTCTTGCTTTTTTTAACATGTTTAATTTTTTTTGCTAAATTTTTGCTTTCATTATTTTGTGCTCATGTTTTTAGATGTATTTCCTGTTTTTCCTTCATATACATATATCGGAATCCTCTAAAAAGAGAATACCTTGGATCAGTGCTTCTCAAACTTTCAATACTCGCGACCCAATATTCAGTCATCATTTTCATCGCGCCCCCCTTCATACAATAACATTGTACTGAAAAAATTCAATAATACAATACTTTTATGCTAAAGCTACAGTACGACTTTAACCTCTTATGTGCCACCGACGTATATAAACGTCTCGTTCAGCCAAAGCATTAATCTTCTGGACGTATATATACGTCTTTCGGAATTACGATCTTTTCTGTGCACTGCTATCCATAAAATTATTCCTAAGGCTTTGGAATGCAATAAAGGGACATTGACAATCTTTGCAAAGGATTTACTTATTTCAGAGGATTTTGCTTATTTATTCCTTTTCCTTTCCTCCCCCTAAAAAACATCAAAATACGCGCGTCTAAGTGGAAAACAGTGGCATTGGGGACCAAACCACGTAACTTTTAATCGGCAGTTAAGGAATTAATTATACACCGTTCAAATCCCCATGATAAGTGTTAATACAAGCCCATGGGGTCACTGGTAATTATCAAACTTGTTCTTAACTTAGTATTGTTAAATTAATAATAAAATACATTGTACAGTACAGATACCTTTATAAGTGTATTATATCAGTGTAAATGTGTATTTTTATTTTATTATGTCAGAAAGTATTTTGTTTGCTTACTTTCAGCAAATTAGTAATGTTTTGAATAATGTTTAGTTTTCAACTTTTCAATATGTTCGCGCCCCCCTAGTAGAGTTATCACGCCCCTCAAGGGGGCGCGCCCCACAGTTTGAGAAACGCTGCCTTGGATAACCAATTGGATTGAGCCAAAATTATTTCTTAAGCTAGTTAAAAAGGAAAACACTGCAATCAGTTTTTATTGTTTGCATTTAGCAATGTAATACATAAAAAAAAATCCAATTAAGTTAGCAATACTTCAAGGAAGATTGAAAGAACTTCTTTAAATTCATTAAATTTGCTGATATTCGATTCAAAGAACATTAATTTCTAAAATCAACAGATATTAACGTTTATTTTCTTATAAAAATTATTCATAGATAAATGAAAATTAATAATAAAAAAATTCCACGAATCCTGATATTCACTGTTCACCATTTGAAGCAAAATTATCGTCAGTTAAATCAGACATTTTAAAGATTAGTGCATTGTTCATTAAATTCTAAGGATATAATAAAAATTTACATAATACGTTCCATAATAGTATTTTTAAAATCTATTGCTAAAAGAAGCAAAAGTAATAAAATATTTTGAAAAACACAATGAGATTATCAACATTATCGTGAAATTAAAGTATTTTTATAGAAGATTTTATATTAATATAATTGTATTACATTTAGTATTCAAAAAGTAATTCTCAAAATTACATTAAATTTTCTGAAAAGGTATTATGGGGACAGAAGCATTTCTAAAAAACATTCAAATTATCATTTCTTTCATATAATTCCGTTTTAAGATGGAAATTTGTTTAATATAAATATTTAATTTCGATTAAAATGACTTAATTAAAAAAAATGCAAATTTTAAAATTGCATATGCTATAAAAATTTGAAAAATAAAAATAATTTTTAAAACATTATTAGTAAATTCTTTCCAATGCGAGATTTAAGCAAACAATTTAATTCTAATACTATTATACTTAAATTTAAGTCATAAAAATTATGCAGCTCTGATTAAAGCATTTCGAAAGAAAATTAGTAATTTTCATAGCAAATTCTATAATAACTTACAAGTAATACTTTTACTATTATCCCAATTATTTTAAAACAACTTTTTCAAAAACATATTTTTCGATGAAACTACTTTTTTAAGTATAATTTCGAATTTCAATCTGTGTGGATCGTAAAAAAAAATAAGTAATTCTACATGTATTATTTTTTTTAAAAAGCAGCCAGAAAAATTCTCATTTTATATTTTTACCACATATTGGCGGAGCATTTATAATTTTTACATTACTTCAAAAAAATATAATAATAATAATAATAAAAGTAAAAAAAAAGAAACTAAACATACACAAAACTTTTAATACTTCAAATCGTTTGTAAAGAATAGCAAAAAAATAATGATATATTGCGTTTGAAAAAATATAGAAAAATCTTGATTTACGTTTATTTTCAAACCAACGTATGTTATCGAAGACTTTATTCCATAGTATTGTTAAAAATGAACACACGAGCTATCATCTTTCAAAGCAGGTGAAAAAACATGGAATGAGCCGACGGTGTTAAAATGGCGGCTTTTTAATTTCTAAAAGGAATTTTCTTTTCCACGGATTACTCTAATTGAGTTAACAAGTAAGCTAATTGCGACAAATTCATTTTGTTAAAAGTTAAGAATTGTAATTCACACACAGTGGCGCTCGGATTTATAAACCTTTTTAAAAATATAATTAACCTCCATTTGAGTATTTCAGAGACTAATGTAAAAATGTAATGTGGAACGATTAACAAATGCGAGGTAAAAAGTAAATTGAAAGCTAAATTATATTTTTAATATTTTTTGGAAAAACTTGCAGTAATAGATTCCAGATCTCATCCTAATTTGCATAATTATTTTTCGCTCTTGCTTTCCCCTTGATTCTCTGAAACATAAAATTTTGTTTGCTCATAATTCGTGCAGTAATAAAGCTGGTTTTAAAAAAACTTAATTTTTGAAAAAGAATTTGGCTGCAAACATTTTTAAGTATATATATATAGCGTAAATTATTAGCTCTTTATATTTAAAAGAGCTGGAATATATCATTTTAAAACAAAAAAATTTTCGCAGCAAGTTTATATATATTAAATTAATAAATACTTAAGTTTTCTTGGTAATTCCTTTTCAACTTGAAGAATCATGCTTTTGTTTTTGGTGCTTTTTGGTGCTTTCACACCTTGATTAAAAATAACATTATTTGAATTTCTAAAACTGAATATATTTATTCTTAAGGCCCCTTAACCTCACCACTTGGGAGTCAATTTCTTTAAAACCCGTTCTTAGAAAACTTCCACTCAACAAAAGAAATATGCTTACCAATCTTAAAGTCAGCAGGTGCAATAGTTCATAACGGGAACCTTTTTTTAATATCTGTAACACTCCCTAGAGGAAAATAAGGAATTTGTTTCGGGTGATATACCTTGTGTCTGAAAAGTATGACTTTCAAATCTCGATAACAAATAAATAAAGATATTCACTTACGGCTTTTGTGTTCCACAAGGAAATACCAAAGTTTTTTATACAATGTTTTACTGCACGATTTTAATGTGTGCACTATTATGATATTATTCATGCGTGCAATATATTGAGTCATAAGAGTAACATGATCTCAGCTTCTACGAGGGTGGTCAGATTTTGTTTTTAACAATACGCTACCAATCGTCAAAACTTTTTTTTTACCATTTATAATATGGAGATCTTCAAAGTGTACTTCGTTTATAGGTATTCAAAAATTAACGCTGTACATGTGTTGCAGATTTAAATTCGGTAAACCTTGCTACAACTTGAGCTTGTTCTTGCGGTGAAGCCATTTTGAAACGAGGATGTCGCAAACCTGAATGTTTCTCCATCCTGTTCGCCTTTCAATAAACATAAACTTTAATCTTTTCTTTTTCTTTTAAAAAAATCGTATGCGAAAATCTTTGTTTATTCAATCCCTACTATTAGTTCATAATCTCCCTATATAAGTATATATATCGTGTTCAAATTTTCAATCGTTAAAAAATTTTTTATTCATCCACTCAAGTTGAAATACATTTTTTTAAACTTGTAGTGGAGGACACTTGATGTTAATACAGTTTGTTCAAATATCAATTCATTAATTAACGAATAAATAGTAAAAAACAACAATAGTAGTCCAACACCATAGATAAAAAGGAAAGTCGTTCGTTGTGTCCCTGTAGCGCAATGGATAGCGCTTTGGACTTCTAATCCAAAGGTCGTGGGTCCAAATCCCACCTGGGATGGCCTAATTTCTGAGAATGGCATTTCTTTTTACCATATTATTTTATTGGAATAATTAAATTTAATTAAAGAATAAATAATAACAAACCAAAATAATAGTCCAACAGCATATATAGAAATGAAAGGGAAATGGAAAATCTTTCTATTTTGTCATTTAATATGGTGATTCTGTCCTATATATATATACATATTTATATTAATTGTAATTATTTAACAAAAAATAAGCAATATATAAAAAAATTAAGTCAATTCCTTACTTACAAGGGGAGGGCACGACTAAGGAAATTCATTTGGGATCGAGACTTGGTGTAATAGTAGTACTCTTTTAGGTTGTTCACTCCTCAATGTAATTCCGTGGAATGGCCAGTCAATTCGGAGAAATCAGGCTTCGAAATTCATGCTTAGCTTTTATACAATTAAATTTTAACTTTCCGCAACGAGTTCGTAGCTTGATTGGTAAATCGTCTGCTTTCTATGCTGGAGGTGAGGGTTCGATTCCACGAGCGATCAACTTTTATTCTTCAAACCATTTAATTATTTTTTTAAAATTAAATAAATTTATTTATGTGAAAGGTTTATTAAATATTTAATGATATTTTTTGTAATTATATATATTTTGTATTTTATAAAATAAAAAAATTTAATATATTTATTTTAAATTTTTTACTAGTAAACTTATTAAAAATTATTATTAACTAAAAATATTTAAAATTATTATTAAATAAAAATATTTAAAATAATTATTAATTAAAATTATCAATAATTAAAATTAGTAAATTAATTATTATTTATTAAAATTAATTAATTAAACACTATTTATTATAATTAATTAATTATTATTAAGCATTAGTATTAATAAGAAATATTATTAATTTATTATTAAAATTATTATTAATTTATTATTAAAATTAATATTAATTTATTAAAGAAATTATTTAAATAATAATTTTGAAATTAAATAAATTTATTTGAAAAGGACTTATTAAATATTATTTTATAAAATTGTAAAATAATTAATTTAATAACATATAAAAGACATATTTTTATTATATTATTATAAAATAATTAATTTAATAACATATAAAAAAAGACATATTTTTATTATATTAATTATAAAATAATTAATTTAATAACATATAAAAAAAGACATATTTTTATTATATTAATTATAAAATAATTAATTTAATAATAATAATAATAATATATTTTATAAATTATTTTATATTATATATAATATTTTATTTATATTTTATAAATTATTTTATATTATATATAATATTGTATTTCACATTATAAAACTATTTGCAACTATTTTTTTTTGTAAAATATCATTTAATATATGTATTATATATTTTATTATAAATATTATTTATTAATATAAAATATATTTATAAAATTTAATATAATTATTTATATATATTATAAAGTAATTTTTTTATTTTATAAAATACAAAATAATTACAAAAAATATCATTTAATATTTAATAAACCTTTCATAAATAAATTTATTTAATTAAAAAAAATAATTAAATTAATTAAAGAAAAAAAGTTGATCGCGCTTGGAATCGAACCCTAACCTCCAGCATAGAAAGCAGACGATTTACCAATCAAGCTACGAACTCGATGGGGAAAATTAAAATTTAATTGTATAAAAGCTAAGCATGAATTTCGAATGCTGATTTCTTCGAATTGACTGGCCATTCGACGGAATTACATTGAGGGATGAACACCCTAAAAGAGTACTACTATTACACCAAGTCTCGATCCCAAAAGAATTTCCTTAGTCGTGCCCTCTCTTTGTTAGATCAACAAAGAAAATTTTTATCTTAGCTATTTTTTAATAAATGGTTACAATTAATATAAATATGTAAATACATATGACAGAATCACAACATCAAGTGGTAATTAATTTTTATTAATTATCATTAAAGTATCGTATTGTCATCCAAAACAATCGTGTATATAAAATTTCAGTTCAACTGAATGATTTAAAACGTGAGAAAAAAAAAACCTTTTCAAGTTTTGACACAAGTCACCAAAAATGATGCCAACGTGATTGTGTATTTATAATTCTTTAAATAATTAGTGTTGATCAATTAATTTTTATTAATTATTATTAAATTATTATATTGTCATCCAAAATAATCATGTATATTAAATTTCAGCTCAATTGAGCGCTTTAAAATGTATTTTGTTAACGATTGAAAATTCCATCAAGGTAAATAAATAAATAAATAGAGTTTGAATTAATAGTAGAAATTGAAGAATAACTAAAATAAAATTTTTCTTTGTTGACCTAAGTAGGAATTGACTTCAAAATTTTTCTATATTACTTGTTTATAGATGATTTTATTATAAATGCATATTTATTAAATTTTACTGAAATAAACCGATATTTTTCTACTCACAGTTGCAAAAAACAAATTAAAATCAGTGATTTAAAATGGAATTTTGTCTATTTATAAGGAATCTCGCTTTTATCATCTGTAGTCATTTTGTCCCTAATATTCTATCATTAAACTGTAAGAAGTTTATGCTCAAATATAGCCTAGAAATCTAAAGCAAAATAGTAAGAATTTCCTTTTGAGTACCTTACGTGACAGGGCCATATCACACCAAAAATAACGCTTCTACCAACTTCTGCAAGTTCCACGGATCAAAAAAATTGTCCGTCAAAATCACAAACTACTTCACTCCGGCCAAGTGATTATCAATCATCACGATAAAAATGTGATAAAAACTGTTCAGGCTTGACCCTTTACCTATGTCAAATATATAACAGACATCATTACCGACTAGAAGCAGTGCTAGAGGTAATGTTTGAGAAGTTGATGGCAGAATATTATTTATTATATCACTTTAATCATACTAGCGTTATTCGAGCGTTCAGCGCCATGCTTTCAGAGTGTTTTATAAAAAAAAGTGTTTTTGTTCCTGTAAAGTAATTGTGGGATTCTTTTTTTACATAATTACCATTTAAGAGATACAACAAACAGTGGAAGTAAACATTATGAGTGTTATAATTTTCAGTATTTGACCTGCAACTGATAGATAGTAATGGAAATGATTCATTTTGCTTCATATATTTCCTCTCAAGATTCTTTGTAAATATCTCATCTTCGTAAATACATAACTTCAGATCTTACAAATAAAATAGAGCGTTTGTAAAAGTTAGCTTGTGTTAGAAAGTATATAAAGAAGTAAAATGCTGAAGGTAAAAAATAAATAAAATAAATCTATGATCTATTTTTCGAAATATTTATGCCGATAAGTATAAAATTAGATTCAATAAATTATATTAGGTACTTTATACGTATTATCGCAACAATCCCCTACTCTATTAATAACTCGTCAACTCCGATTTCTTACGTGTCGTACGCGCTGAATTCGCAACCAAGTGCTTTGTTTCCTATAATGTTGCCAATAGGTCGCGATAATAAGTAAGTACCATTATATATTCCATTGAACAATTTATAATTCGTACAATTAAATGTAATTTTAAAACAATACCCTCAAAGAGAAATTATTTGATATCAACTCTACTCCTTTTTATTCGCCCAATTTTGAAATATTGCCAAATATATTTTAGCGGTCAGTCTAATGTTATCGTATCGTAATGTGTTGTTGCTCTAAATTGGCAACATTTTACAACTATTTAGCGAAAAAATCCGTAGCGTGACGATATCAAATTAGAGCCAATAACGGTTTATTGTTGCTGAAATACGATACTGCGTTTTTGATTTTTGCATCTATATTTAGTTTATAAATGTCTGTTTGTATAAATCTCTACGTCTACTTTCACAAACAAGAAGCTTAATTTTCTTAAAAAAAGGGGAAAAAATCTTTTGGAATTCTTATTTGATTGAATTAAAAACCTTGCAAAAAAATTACATATTTTTATAAATGGTTTGAGGAATTTCATGTTAAGTAAATTTATATAGATACTGAGAAATGAGACCCGACCACCAACCTCTCGCCAAATATGGCGCTAAGAAGGGCGCTTATCATTCTGCTGTGGTAACTCGTGGTCGTGTTTTGGTAAACACTGTATTTGGCGAGAAATGACATTTCGCCAAAAAAAAAATCCAAGATGGCGGCCATCGGGCATATAAAATTCCTTTTCCATCGATTTATTTATTATGTTATATAACTTCAACAAATTGGTTTTCTTCCAGCAACATCGACGGTAAGCACAGAAAAAAAAATTGCTGTGATTATAATTAATGTTATACTCAGTGGTACGTAGTTAATCGTCGTTGAAATTTAAAAGGTTGATGCGACAATTTTTTGGAGAAAAATTGTAATTTTTTCTGGAACTCTGAACAGTAATTGAAGTAAACTATTTTGTAACCAGGGGGAAAAACCCACATAGATTCAAAATTCCACAAACATCAGACACTACAATTCAAAAATCTGCCATTACAATTTCGCATAAGGCAGAATGGGACGCATGTCAAATGTTTAACTCTAATGTTTCTTTCCTGCTTCGTTGTTACATAGTCCAGCAATAACTTTTTAAAGTGTTTAAATATTCATCGTCAAATAGTTATCCTAGATTTTCTGGAATTTTGTAGAAACATATTTTATCTTTATTGCTAAATTTTGCGATCTTTGGCGATCAAATTTGTCACTGTTTCTCAGCACGGACTTGAAGTCCGAAATTTCCCTAACAATTGCTGGTTTAAAGTTTATTCAGGATTTTAAATAACTTTGCTTCGAGCAACCGAACAAAGGGAAGTAGAGCTTCAGATATATCAAACATTCGCTGAGGTAATCATATTTTTCTATGGAATAAAATTTTGGAAGAAATAGGACTTTTAAAAATCATAACCATACCTCTGAGATTTAAGCATAACGCCTACGCTTTTAAGAGTGAACAAAAAATAAAAAATATATATATACTTCGAAATATATCCTTTTAGGAACTACTCAAAAATATATCAACATGACATACAGAACGAGGTATAATAACTGAAAAAGATCAACGTTTGGTGCTCTTGTCAAATGCACATGACTTCCATGAATAAAACCCCACAGCAAACTGCCAGCCTAGAATTGAAAATAGATTTTTTTTTCCAAAAAAGGAAAAAAAGATTAAAAAAAAAAAATAGTTAAAAAAAAAGAACTTCTGGCATTCAATATTTCTCACTAAATCCTTTAACGGTGTTCTGAAAACAATTCTGGAATTTTATACCGCAGGAGGTAGAGATGATAGAAAATACGTGACTGCGAGAAAAAAGACAGAAAAAAAAATCTCTCAAAATGCTCTATTGAAAACGAATATCAAAAAATTTGGAACGCGTTAACGCGTGAAATAAAGAGGATGGAGTGTGAGGAAGAAAAAAAAATGGCGAAGATCGGAAAATCGTTTGCTTGGAAGGGCAGTAGACCTCAGTTAAGCCCTTGGGGACATTTCTGTGTGGCTCTAATAATAAAGAAAGTAACTTCGAAAAGAGAAGGACACCTGAAAGATTCGAAAGCTGTTAAAAGTTCTTTGGAACTCTTAAAAGGATCGTTAAATGTTGTGTAAAAATCGTTAGGAGAAGTATTTATTCGGATAAGTTAGAATTAAAATTTACGATGGCAATTAACTACATAAACATGTAATGTAATTTATTAATATTTGATCATTTTGCATATCATTATATATTTTTATATTAATTCAAATGTGTATGCCTTTGGAATGAGTGGCAAAAAGGCTATGCAATCTACCATTGGTGTAAGGTACACCCCCACGGGAGAGGCATGAATCTAGAGGGTCCCAAAGCCTGATGTTATGGTTTTACAATTCTTGTAAATACTCGGCTTGGGGCCCAGACCCTGACTTTGTAGGGGACCCTTATATTCTATGCTACGCCACTGCAATCTATTAATTTTATCACTTTAATTGAAAAAATATGTAAATTTAGTGAAATAAAACTATTAATTGTTCATCGAATGTATACGATTTTATCCAAAAAATACTGAATATGATAAATGGTTTTCATTGTCATTTAAATTATTCGTTTTTAAGCATGCAATTGCCAGATTTAAAGTTGTGCATGATTAAGGCTATCAGCTGCTGTTACTTCATATTATTGATTACGTATAATTCCCAATCGAATAAATTACTCTTGTTTAGATATTCTGAAAATATATATATCTGATTAGATAATCTTCTGCATATTGTTATGAAATTATATTTCAAAGCAAAATATTTATCATATTGTCATCATTAAATCTCGCCGAAAGTTATCCGATAGTTTTCCTGTATTTGAATGGATATTACTCTTTTAACTGGGCATTATTAAAAATATATTAAGGGCTTCACTTTAAGCTGCCTTTTCCCTATTTCTGAAAATATCCCGGTAAAATCCTAGGAGAGCCCCCACCCTTGGCGACAAAACGAAAAAAGCGCCAAGCCAAAACGAGATGGCACCAAGCGAAACCGACAATGGCGGCAAGTGAATACAGAGAGATAAGGTGGATGTGTAATGAAAATATATGTAAACAATACAGAAATTAAACATTTAAGATTAAAAAAAATATAAAAACAGCACTTACTTCTTACTGCTGATCTTTTTCGAGTTTAGGGTACAGCATAACAACAGATTTTAAGAAAGTCTTGAAGGTCTCATCGCTAAGTGAATGATCGTGTGAGAACCCCCCATTTTTATTCTGCAAGGTAATGGTCGAACATACTTCCAACGTGGCTGGTGCAATTTCGAAGAAAGCTTTTTATTGTCGACCATGTAACATCATGCCGATCGTTACATTTAGGACATTCATAACTCTAAGCAATCAATCCTTCCTTCATACACTATTCAATCAATTCTTTCTAACCTTTCGCATTCAATAAAGTAAAAAAATTCTAAGATATATTCCTTCACACATGCAACCATTCCAGCCCAGTTCTCCAAAACAAAATGAAATTCGAAATGCCCGCCGACAAAATACGAAATTTCCAGAAATAGTTAGGTTTACCATATCTAGTGTATCAAAGTAGGGTTATCAAGGTGGCACAATTATCGCCAACCCAAAATAATTCGCGCCAAGGGTGTGGGCTCTCCTAGGACTGAACCAATATCCCTATTAAAAATGGTTAAATCAAAGAAACATTCTAAAAAACTCAACCGGACACGACATCGCCAAGTTTTTGCTCGCACTAATTGTATTATTTTAATAACCGCATTTTTTAAATTGGATTATTTAAAAAAAAACGTTATAATATTTAAAGGAAGGAGGATATACGATAAAAGTTAATATACGTTTTAATTCGTAATTTTTAAAAATCAGACAAAATCTTTTATTTAAAATATTTATTGGTACTTAGGTATAATTGGTTAGCGATATTATATGAAATGAAGCACCTGGTTGCTAATTTTCAGCGCGTACGACACATAAGTAATCAAGGTTGCCAACTTGGCGAGTTATTAATAGAGTTGGCGATTGTTGCGATAGTATATAAGCACCTATTGAAGTGTTCAGCATTATAAAAGAAGCAGTTCTTTACAAAAGATGCACCTTTTGTGCTGAAATGTACACTTTTGCCAAATTATTATTTAAAATTTAAAAAAAAATCTTCATTACTAATGCTTACTAGCATTATAAATTGGATTGCTAAGACTTGCCTGAGGTCATCAAATGGTCATAAACTCGTGACTGGCATGATTTCTATCGAGACAATTCCTTCGAGACATTTAATTTTGCTGCCACCACTAAAGGTTCATCATATAGAGGAGCTGATGGATATTCAAATCAATCAAGGCTCAAAGATCTTATGTTTGCGTGTTGTGAAAGTTTCGAATGTGGGGTTCCCTTACCCTTGTCGCTTGACTCAGGCTCAGAATTACGAGGTTCCACGCAAATAATCTTTTTATTGCTTCATAGCGAAACAACCACAGAAAACAAATTAATAAAAATGATTAATTACGGATTACTTTAAGGCTTTTAATTTAACAAAAGCAAACATTCAAACTGCATTAGAAACATAAAGCGTTACTTTACTAATAAAAATAAGTTTCATAAACTATATAATTTTAAGTTAACTAATCATTTTCCAACAATGTGAGACACAACGGTCTTCAGAATTTGTTTCTGTAAGTAAAGTTTGATTCCCTTTTTTTTCTGTCTCTTTTTGTGACTCAGTAAGCAAGACTGAGTCATGTAACAGTTCTTGGAAATATTTTTTACAATATGATTAAGTTATAGACGAATCACATGTTACTAAAGCACTTGAGGGAAAACAATGTACTCAAGTGGTTATTCCTGCCTATGAGGGAATTGAATTGATCACATGTCTTTGTTTAACTTGACATAAAGTGAGTTATCAGGATGTCTTTATTAAAAGAAGTAGCCTTTACGCTACTTAAGATTTATTGTATGGAGATGACATGTCATCATTACATGAAACTGAGATTCTTCTAAAGAATTTATACATCTTATTGAGAAAGAATGTTATAAAAAAATGTACGTTACTCTCACTTACTGTTAAGAATTACCTTCTTTTGACAAGTTATCGAATTTAAAAATCTTTCTCTTTTAAAATAAAACTTTGTTACTTGTTTGTTATTGTAACACCAATAAAAAAATTGCAAGGGCGCAAACGAAGATTGAATACCGCGTTCATATATTGCGTTTCTGATTTTCCTTTTTTCATTTACTTTGTAACATTTTTGCAAATTAACCACAATGTAATTTAATGCACAATTTATTTATATCCAAATGATCGTCCAAGGGGTTTCTTTTTACCTGAATTGTTCTCCAAACACCATGCGATCTCGCAAAGCCTATAAATGTCAACTCCTTGACTGAACTCTCAAGTGTAAAATCTTTATCGCTTTCTTGACTTTAGAGGCCCTTTCATACCAGTGATCTTGTGCCTCTACTAACAGTAGAAGCAGACAATAGGAACTAGCTTTGAATAGAAATCGCTTTGGGTCCTTCACACATGGTCAACTGGCAATCCCTACTGTAACACTACCTCAAAAGTACTCGAAAACCACTCTCTCTCTCCTTCCCGCTAGTGGACAACTAAAAGGATATAGTGTAAGCTACGCTCTACACACGTGGCAACTTGTGTTTTGAAAATGGAGAAAGCTTTTTATTGTTTCTTCGGGCAATCATTACACTAATGAGTGTCAAACTCTACCTTTTTCAGTCAACTTTGTGCCCACGTGTGAAAGGAATTTTTTCCCTCTTTACACTAGAGGATATAAGTTGACTGACATGTTTCTTCCAGTGAAACCGACCTAAAGGTTCACACAGAGGTGCAGTATGTTAACTTATATTTCTTCACCGGCATCACAAGGCAATGTCAACCATTGAAAAAAGGGGAGGGTAGGTAGTAAAGCCTAAAGTACTATCGTAAAGAGCAGTTTTATTCCTAAATTAAACATTTCCTAAAAGTTAATAATTAGTGTTAATGATTTACAACCAAATATATATTTATGGTTGATATGAGATAATTTTAACTTCGTTTATTTTTATGAAGGATATATTTCAAAAATGCTATTTTGAGAATTGTAACAAAACATTTACTTTATACATACTAAAATATTTTCTTTTATTTACAACAACTTACTCGAATAACAAATATCTGAACGCATAAAATAAACATACATTTAACTGGTACAATAAGTTCGTTGGTAAAACACTTAATTAAAATAAATGGTTAATTACAATACTGCTTTCAAAACGGTAGGATAGCTATGAATAACATCAGAAATAATTAAAAACCTGAACGCTCAAGCATCAAAACATAAATAGCCTTATGCTTAAGAATGTTACTCTCAGGCCTTAATTCACTTTCCTTCACACACATTTCAACTCTGAGATTAATATAGTAGAAAAGTACGAAAATAACATTCAAAGTTTGCAAGAATATATTCATCATGGGTTTCGCTAAGACTACTTCTCCATGTAATTGGAGCGTGATGTTTAAAATATTTATACCTTTACGCGACAAAGCAGTTTGTTCAATAACTTCAGTAATTAAAGCGGAATAATAAGATGCATTAAGACGTTCAATAAGATGAGGTATTTTTCGTAACTATAAATTACTCACTTCAAAAGTGTTTTCTCCGCAAATTGGAATAAAGTTTACGTAGCCAAAAATTCTCAATCAGACTGCAAGCACTCTAAAAGGTGGAATTCGCCTTTAATCATGGTAATGATTAGAAATTAAGGTTTTACCAAAATACATTCTTATAATAAGCACTTTGATATTAGTATCGGGTTTCTCTCTTGATTGTTACAGCTCTTTCACAATGGATGCTTTCTTTGAGTGGCGGAGGGATAATTGTGGAAAGACGCAATTTAATGATTTTGGATTACGGTTTGCAGTTCTTTGCAGTTACATGGATTGAAGTAGGTATCGAAAGTTGTCTAATTAGGGAATCTAGTGTAATATTGAGTTAATTTGCACATAGAAATAGGTAATTGTTAAGAAAAATATTATTGCGACTTATATCAAGTATAGTGAAGTTGCAGTCAATTTGGGCTCTGATTTGTTTTTGATTTACGTCGCATTTTGAAGAAAAGTGAGGGTTATCGGCCAAATTCAGGTTCTAACTCAGCATACTATGTAGGCGTCTTACTTTAGTTAAAACCTAGAATATATAAAAACTTTGTAATAAATGGCCTATGCCATACAAAAGTGTGAGATTGCGGAAGGAAGATTAGCCACAGTCAATGCAACTCTATTAACAATTCTCAACAAATACACAAATTCAACAACCCAAAATAAAGAAATGCACCAATTGTTAAATATGGTAGCAATAGAGCGAGGTAGACGAGATACTAGAAGAATTAACAATAAATTGGATCCCTTACGTACAGGCAATACACTTTTTAATTCAATAGACCTAATCTAATTTACCCATTAAATGACAAAATTGTCAATTTTAATATTAATCAAATAAGCTACGAAGTACTCTTTCCCAGCTTCACGTTAATCAATCACTGCTATCCTTCAGCAGTTTAACCTCTCTTTTTCTAACTCGAAAGTTTAATCTTTATATACAAGTCTTGATTTGCATAATCACATCTTCTTCTTTGAAGGAAAGTTTTTAATAGAATAATTTTTAAAGACCCATTATTCCCTAAGAGGACTGTTAGTAGGAAGAAAGCAGATAAACCGGTTACAACTTGCTCTGTCATATCTGCCATGGGTCATAAAACTTTTATAAGTATATAAGATAAGAGAAGTATATAAAAATTCTGTAACATTTCAGAATATGTAAACAATTATGAAACAATAATAATGAAACAAAAATCAGTTCATCATGGTCCGTCATGGTGTTGTTACATTTTGGGTGGTTGAAAATATTTCTTTTACAAACAACTTTAATTTTCCTTATAACGTCGTCTTTACATATGAATGCAAGCTGTGCTATGTTTGAGAAACACCAAAAACTTCAAACAACCCAGCATTAAAAGTCTTAGCATTATTATCTTACAAGGAGAGGGCACGACTAAGGAAATTCATTTGGGATCGAGACTTGGTGTAATAGTAGTACTTTTAGGTGTTAACCCCTCAATGTATTCCTTCGAATGCCAGTCAATTGGGAGAATCAGCCTTCGAAATTCATGCTTAGCTTTATACAATTAAATTTTAATTTTCCGCAACGAGTTCGTAGCTTGATTGGTAAATCGTCTGCTTTCTATGCTGGAGGTTAGGGTTCGATCCAGCGATCAATTTTTTTCTTAAATTTCTTTTAAATTTTTTTTAATTAAATAAATTTATTTATGAAAGGTTTATTAAATATTAAATTATATTTTTTGTAATTATTTTGTATTTTATAAAATAAAAAATATTTTTTATTATATATATAAATAATTATATTAAATTTTATAAATATATTTTATATTAATAAATAATATTTATAATAAAATATATAATAAATATTAAATGATATTTTACAAAAAAAATTAGTTGCAAATAGTTTTATAATGTGAAATACAATATACTATAAATAAAATATTATATATAATATAAAAATCAGTTATAAAATATATTATTATTATTAAATTAATTATTTTACAATATAATAAAAATATGTCTTTTTATATGTTATTAAATGAATTATTCACAATTTTATAAAAAAATTTATAAGTCCTTTTCAAATAAATTTATTTAATTTCAAAAGTTTATTTAAATAATTTTAATAAATTTATTTAAATAATTTCTATGACAAATCAATAATAATTTCAGTAATAAATCATAATTTGAGTAATAAACAATAATTTTAATAATAAATTAATAATTTTAATTATAAATTAATAATTTTGATTATAAATTAATAATTTTAATTATAAATTAGTAATTTTAATAATAAATTAATAATATTTCTTATTAATACTAATGCTTAATAATAATTAATTAATTATAATAAATATTAATTAATTAATTAGTATAAATAGGGATTAATTAATTTTTATAAATAATAATTAATTTACTAATTTTAATTATTAATAATTTTTATTAATAATAATTTTAAATATTTTTAATTAATACTAATTTTTAGTAATTTTACTAGTAAAAAATTTAAATTATATATTTAAATTTTTTTTTTATTTTGTAAAATTTAAAATAATTACAAAAAATATCATATAATATTTAATAAACCTTTCATAAATAAATTAATTTAATTTAAAAAATAATTAAATGAATTGAAGAAAAAAATTGATCGCGTGGAATCGAACCCTAACCTCCAGCATAGAAAGCAGACGATTTACCAATCAAGCTACGAACTCGTTGCAGAAAAATTAAAATTTAATTGTATAAAAGCTAAGCATGAATTTCGAAGGCTGATTTCTCCGAATTGACTGGCCATTCGAAGGAATTACATTGAGGGGTTAACACCCTAAGAGAGTACTATTAATACACCAAGTCTCGATCCCAAATGAATTTCCTTAGTCGTGCCCTCCCCTTGTTAGTGCAAAATCATGAATGCATTCCTCGAGCCTATCGTGAGCTAGATTCATGTAGTCACGTGATAAACTGAATCGTGTGCTTTCCGTTGAATTTAAAACTGATATCAGATAGACTGCTTGGGAAAATAAGATGCGATTTCAAATTTGATAATTGGGTATTGATGTTTAAATATTAAAATATTCTTAAAAAAATGTTTTTTAATATAAAAAAAATCTTACACTTTACGTGTGATTTTAAATCAGGTGCGATTTTGTTTAGCTATGTATGCTATTGTTTGCAAATATATCCTTTTTGAAAAAAAGTTTCGATAATAAGCAAAAGTTGGAAACGGCTTAGAGTATGAACTGATTGACTGGGAATACGGGATTGCATTTATCATGCGATTATGATATCACATGAATTTGTGAAACAATTGGCTGGAAATGTTTGATATCAATTATGTGAATAAAGTATGGTTGATGAATATGACGTCAGATGAATTTAGCTCCTAGTCAAAGGGCTGAATTCAGGAAGATCACATGACGAAAATCACGTGTTTTCCATTGAATGTAAAGCTGACATTAGATTTGCAATTGCTCTTATACTTGTAAAACTTATATACTATTTCACAAATTGGAGAGCTTTGTAAAGATGTCCACGCACTAAAGGTTCTTCAAAACTTTTTTCAAACTAAAAAAAATTGCATGCTATACAAGTATTTTTAAATTAATTGCGTTTTGTTTACCCGTGTTCGTTTATATTATTAGTAAACAGGAGTTTTTAAACCAGTTTTTTTACAAAAAGCAAAAATTAGCAAGAGTGAGGCGCATAAACTGGTTGGCTAGAAGCGTGTGATTGCATTTGTCATGTGACTGACGTCATGAATTTAGCTCATTGGTAAAACGTATTTAAGTACAATGAAAAAGAAAAACGTTATTGCAATGCTTTATTACTTTTTAAACGAAGCATTTCTCTTGTGTACTTAATATTTTTCAGTAAAAAGTGGTTATGATATATATCTCGAGTTTCATCTTTATATTAGCTGGTTCCTCAGGTAAAAAGACACTTTTATTGTTTTCCTTCTTCTTACTGAAAAAATTCAGAAATCGTCAAACAATATAAATAGATAGTTCAATTCAATGACACGAAAAAAAGTTTTAGATCTCGCCAATAATGCACTATTAATTATTGCATCTTCATAAGCATGTGTTATTAATGATCATTGTTATCCAATGCTAAAATGATAATCCCATTAATTCAAACGAATGATATAATTATTCTGTTATTGAAATTTAACTATTAGTAATTATTTTCTCATTTGTTGTAAGGAAATTGATTTCCGTTTCATATGTGGAAATAAATGTAGTTAGCATTTCTAAGAGGAGATGGATTCCATTTCATTAAATAGTTAACGGCAGCAATTAATAGAAATGTTTAATGTATAACATAAAATTTAATTTGGATATCAGGAGAAAAAGTCACATAAAATTTAATGATATGTTTTCTTAGCATAAATGAAATGAAGCCGAAGGAAGTTTGAATTGTGTTTCATTTCAAAAACGAAGTTGTGTTTGATTTGTCGATTTATTTCAAATTAAGGGGACATGGTACGATTTAAGCAAAAATTTTCAATTTAAGAATTTTTGAAATTTTTGTGGTGTTTTCCTATGTGTGTATACTATGTAAAACAGATTTTATTCTGAAAATTTCATAAAAAGCTAGCTATTTAAATTTTTAAGGAAAAAACTTAAAATTTGTGAAGTGATTTTAAAATACTACTCCTCCTACAAAAATTTACGTACACGCATGAAATTTGATTTATAAGTACATCAAACTATGTATAACAAAAGTTGGTTTGGGTTTTGCGATAACATGATTGGTATTAGTACAATACTTCTTTTTCTAAATGCTTATTGAAAATTCCTTAAAAAAAGTGTAAATTCTGAGTTTAATTATTTTAAAAAAAAACAAATATTGCTTTGATTCAAAAATCCATACCAACTTTTGTTACATGTACTATTAGCAATACATAAAAAAAATTCAAAGCATATTAGGAGCAATGGAAAAAAGCCTTAGCATTTTAAATGAAGACAAACTAGTTATTTTATCTTTCTGAGATAAGTACGTTTAAAGTTTTGATTTGTCATAGGGATGTGAATAAAAGCGAACGTAAAAGCTACCATAATTCTGCGTTTTTTACGTTTAGAGCTTTCAAATTTTGTGAGGTTATAGAAAAGTATATGAGAAATATTTTAAGCTAAAAAAAATTAGATTTGATTTTTTGACCGATTTTTGTCAATTGAATCGTACTGTGTCCCTCTTAATTAAGTACGGTGGATTCCAAATTATTTTAAATACTGTTACGAATTTAGTGTAATGAATGCTTAAAATAATGTAAATAATTTATATCTAGATGTGCAATACGTTAATATTACTTTCTGTTGTATTTATTTTATACTAAAATTGTAATATTCGCAAGGAACGCCACTCGAATAGATTCAAACTCTCGTCCGATGCTAAATATTGCCGTGATTTAATTTTGCTGAGAGAACCAGAGCCAAATTGATACTGGTTATCTTTTGCAAGCCACATAACCATATGACATGCGCACCTACGATTTTCGCATTCGGGATATCTATGGACTCCAGTCGGGATCGAACCCACAACCTTAGGCTTACGAGGAGGACACGCTACCTCTAACTCACCGAGCTGACTCAACAAAAATGTTTTCTAATACAAGCGAAAGCTTAATTCATATATAGCCTTACAGCAACATTAAATATCCAACGAAGCGGGTAGGTAATGATTAGTTCTTATACAGATATAAGGGTAAGTGACATAACGTACACCCCCGCATCACTAGGTGGGGACAAAAGCCTCCTTTGTAAGATCCAGCTTAGGGCCCAAAACCTGACTTTGCCGGAGTGTGGACTAATATTCTCTGTTACGCTACTGAGTAAGGTAACCGTATAAAAGAAAAAGACATAATTGAAACTAGATAAACAACCTCTGACAATAAAGTTCGGTGAATGAAGTCAGAACGGCCGATCCGGCAACTTTGGCGAAACAAAACGCTGCATGTCCGTAACAGCAGGTGTTGACCATCTGCCCTCAAAGTTGTTCAGTTTAGCGTCGTTTGTGTTGCATGTAAGATTTGTTTTACAAGATGCTTGTTTAGTTCGTTGGTTTTAACTAAGAACAGAAAAATTAACGAACAAAAGTTTAATTTAAAGTTTTGCATTAAGCTTGGCAAGACACCGACCTAAACTTATCCTATGCTAGTACGTGTTTATGAAGATCATGCACTGTCCATGAAGTGTGTGTACAAGTGGTTCGCCCGTTTTCGAGAAGGCAGGAAAGTGTTTCTGACAACCCTTGTAGCGAAAAACTGGTGACCTCCGTCAGACGAAAACATTGAGAAAGTGAGCAAAACTAATCACGAAAGGTCGTCGATTAACGATGCGCATGAGAGCTGGACGATGAATGCAGCAAATTACATTGAAATTCTGACCCGTTTCAGGAAAGGTCTACGCAGGGTACGACCCCAGTAAGCACAAAAAGGTTCATGGTTTTTTGTTCACGACAATGTTTGCCCTCACACAGCTAATATCGTCAAACTGTTCCTGGCAAAAAGTGGAGGGGGAGTGGGGGTGCAAATTGAACATCCACTATTCTCCCCAGATCTCAAACCTCCAGACTTCTTCCTATTCCCACGACTCAAACTCGCTTTGAAAGGAAAGTGATTTGACGATATCTCTGACATTCAACGAAACGTGACGAGGCTTTTGAACACCCTCTCAAAAGAAAACCTCTTGCAATGAAGTCATCTTTAGTAAGAAGTATGTTGTTTAGAAGATCTCAGCTGTGCATAGTTATGGGAGGTGACTATTTCGAGAAGGAAAGTAAGGTAACTTTCGTTAATATTTCATCTACGTTAATGTTACAGGACTATTCACCGAACTTTATCTTTAGAGGTTGTATATAACAAAACATTTAATTACAATCTTGGGTTAGAACGATTACAACCAAAAACGTTTTAAATGTTTTATTTAGCACATAGTACCGATTCTCGTTTTCAGAGACGCTTTGTCGCAGAAGAAAAATGATCTTCACCAAGTTTAAAACCTTTCCCTCTTCACTGTTTAGTACATAAAAGAACATTTTTACTGTGCAGAAACCATCATCAATTTCGAAAAGCAACTGTATTGTCCATAGTTAACAAGAAAAGAATAAAAACATGGAAGAAAATCACTCACTTTTGGTCCTTCCTTGTTGATGTCATCAACAATGGATTATAAATGAAATACATCGAATCTCATAATGGTGGTGGAGAAATAATAAAATAAAATGGATCACAGAAAGAGAGGTTTGACTGAAGCGTTGTTACTTATAAAAAATTTAGGTGCTTGGATGAATGGGTGCCTAATGAGACAGATAATCATCTTTCAATAAAAGCAATATCTGTTAGATATGTAATTATTCTTCTTCAAAAGCTTCGAAATTGGAAACATAGTTGCATCGTAAAAATAAGCATCTAAGAAACGGAACGAGGAAAAATGCCCTACACGCAATGATTTCAATTACTGTTAATGCTGAAAGAAAGGCATAAGTAATGGTCATTACCGCAACTGTAATATTATGTTTTATTTGCTGTGAATCCGATATTACTGGTTTCCAATGTAATAACTACGTGTATGAATAATTACGAGCCATTAATATAAAGAATATCTGAAACAGCGTATTCTCTTTTTGCCCAATTTTCAATGCCATATAATTCAGATCTTAGTTTGTATGTGATGTTAATGAATTGAATCAAATCGCGCGATGGAATTTTACTGATAACATTTAAACGAATTTATCATGAAGTGGCATTTAGAAAAGTTTATGAACAAAAACAAACAAACAAGTAAGATAAAAAAAATGTTTAAAGTCAATTCCTACTTAGGTCAACAAAGAAAATTTTTACTTTAGTTACTTTTTATCAAATA
Organism: Trichonephila inaurata madagascariensis; assembly: GCA_019973955.1. Lineage (NCBI taxonomy): Eukaryota > Metazoa > Arthropoda > Arachnida > Araneae > Nephilidae > Trichonephila > Trichonephila inaurata. Next base: position 205,653 of record BMAV01025094.1, on the reverse strand, counting down.
ATTTCAATTAATATAAATATGTATACACATATGACAGAACCACAATATAAAGTGGCAATTAATTTTTATTAATTATTATTCAATGTATCGTATTTTCATTCAAACCAATCGTGTATATAAAATGTCAGTTCAACTGAATGCTTTTAAACATGAGAAAAAAAAATATTTTTAAGTTTTAAACCAAGTCGCTAAAAATGACGCCAACGTGACTGTATCTATAATTCTTTAAATAAATAATTTTAATTAAACTATCGTAACGTCGCCATAAGTGCTTCCGACGTGGCTGTATCTGTAATTTTTAGATTGGTTAATAATTAGTTGTAATCAATTAATTTTTATTAATTATAAATAAATTACCGTATTGTCATGCAAAATAATATTGAATATGAAATTTCAGTTACATTGAGCGCTTTAAAATGTATTTTATTAACGATTGAAAATTTGAACAAGATATACATAGGATATTATGAACTAATAGTAGGAATTAAAAGTGTTTACAAAGTAAAATATGATATTCTTTGAATTACTTATTACTGTTGTAAAATTATTGAAGGGTGGTGGTCTTCAAACTTTGTCAACTCACGGAACCGGTTTCCGGAGAACTCAGTCTCTTAAAGCCTTAGAAGAATATATCTTAAGACAATATTTAAAGTAGATCAACATATTATAGGTCTTTTAAGTAAAGACAAATAAAAAAACAAGTAATATTGAAAAAAATTTTTACGTCACAATTCCTACTTAGACCAACAAAGAAAAATTTCGTTTTAGTTACTTTTTATTAAATAGTTACAATTAATATAAATATGTATAAACATATGACAGAATCACAACATTAAGGTAATTAATTTTTATTAATTATCATTAAAGTATTGTATAGTCATATAAAACAATCGCAGTTGAACTGAATGCCTTAAAAGACGTAAGAAAAAAAATCTTTTTAAGTTTTGACCCAAAGTCGCTAAAAATAAGACCAACGTGTGGCTGTATATGTAATTCTTTAAATAATGAGTTTCAGTAAATTAATTAATTAATTATAATCAAATTATCGTATTTTTACCAAAAGCAATAGTGTATAGAAAATTGCAGCACAAACGAGCGCTTTAAAATGTGAGAAAAAAACTTTTTCATGTTTTGACACAAGTCGCCAAAAATGATGCCAACGTGGCTGTATTTGTAATTCTTTGAATAATTAGTTTTGATCAATTAATTTGTATTAATTATAATCAAATTACTGTATTATCATCCAAAATAATCATGTATATAAAATTTCAGCTCAATTGAGCGCCTTAAAATGTATTTTATATTAACGATTGAAAATTCCACGAAGATAAATAAATAAATAGATAAATATATAGAAAGTGTGTGCTTATAGTAGGAATTGAAATAATGTAATTTTTATTAAAACTTTTTAACTTAATATTAATGCAATTTACTCATTAGTTAGTGTACCAGGTGTCATCTACTATGCATTATATGTAATAACCCTGATATGTGCATTTTTTGTACTAAGTATCGAAGTCTAGGTATATTGAAGCTATATGCAGTCGTTAACGAAATCCCGTTAGCCATGGTTTATATTGTATCACATAAAAGTAGTTTTATCATCACAGTTTTGTCATAAGTAACTCGTAATATTTCTCCAATCTCTCTCGTGATTTTTTACAGTAATACCGTTAGAAAGATATCAAAGTATGGAATCACATTTTATATAAATCAACATTTTCTTGAGCTATATTCATGAAGACAAGTTATTATACACTAGCAAACAATTTCCTTCAAGAAAATATTGTTACGTTGATCCGGGTTCGAGGATTTTGTGCCATCAGTCGCAAAGAACAAGACAGTTCTTTAAGAGCGATGAGAATTTATTGTCGAAAAAGCAGTGTAATTGACGAAAAAGCAAAATAGGTGCAAAATGTCACAATTTTACTTTTATTGTGGAAAATAATAACTTGTTTTTCGTTGTACCATTGTTTGTACACCTTCGTTTTTTCGCTGCAAGGTCTCTGAAAAAAAAAGGTTCGGATATTTGACGCTTCGGATAATAAACTTTCGGATAAACGACGTTCTACTGTATTTTTAATTTTTACGTCTTTCATCAATTAAATTCTTGCTAATCACCTTAGCTGTACCAGCTGTACCCCTCTGCCTTCAAGCAATTTATGCCCCCCACCGACACATTCCGACCTAGAAAACAACAACAACAAAAAATTCCCACACTGCATTTCTACAACTTCAGTTTCAAAACTGTATAACCGAATCACTAAAGTGTCACGAAGCACAAGCTTCATTGGACCAGAAATGGAAAAACATATTCCACTCCATTCCCACGATAAACTCTGTTCCAACATTTCTCAGCGAGGCGTGAAAACTAAAGTCTGTTCCAACGCTACTAGCGCGTGAAAAATGATCATCTGTGAATATGACATATGAAGCTAAACTGTCACATGAATTAAGGGAGAGAGACCCGATCTAATTTGTTTCTTAAATTAGTAAATTCTTAATCTTCCAATTATGTTTCGCCGCAAAGTCAAGAGAATAATTACTAGTTCTCCTTTTACCAAGAGGGATGAATAACAATGGTAGAATGAATGTGTAAGACAAGTATTTCTTCCTAAAGATAAATAGGGATACTGAAGTGTAATGGAATTTCAAAAGCATTTCTTTAAGTCGCTAAGATTAGTAAATAATAATTAAATAAGATTTGCATTAGACCTAAATAATAAATAACAGTCATTAACGTTAATTATGTATTATCTGCAATGCATAAGACGTTTGTTGGAAATTGCAAAGATAAGTTACGATGAAAATGAAGAAAATTATGTATGATTTTATGAGATAGAGGGAAAACTACCGTAAAATCCGGCGTATAGTGCGCATAGCCGTATAACGCACACCCATATTTTCAAGCTGTATTTAATTTTTAGGTATATTCGCCGTATAACGCGCACCTCCTTTTTTACAAAGGAACCAGAAGTATGCGCGTACAATGTTTTTATGTTTTTAATTCATTTATTCGAGTTATTATCCCAGGATTTTGAAAAAATACTATACTATTAGAATCACACACACAGAACCCTTTTACTTCCTCAGGTATGTCATTTCTTTCAAATATTAGTATTCCGATCAATGTAGAAGTTTAATTTTTCTTATGCCCATCTCTTTTTTTTTCATTTTTGATGCTATTATATTTATACGCGACGTATAACGCGCACCCGTAAATTTCAATCTCATTTTTTGTGTTAAAATTGCGCGTTATACGCTGGATTTTACGGTATTCCTATTGACATAGAAATACTATTATTATTAAGGTCAGTTAATGTGATTACGTTCGGAAATGTGATTTTGAAAAGGCATATAAAAAGGCTAATATTTTAATATTTAGTATCAGTTGAATTCGAATACACACACATAAATATATTTTAAGAATATTGTTACAAGAAAAAACTTAATGCAATATTTTGGGCAAAAGTCGAAGAAAGAATGAAAATTTCAAAAGAGATTCTGCTTGTATGAAAAATTCTTTTACAATAGTTATGTTTCGTCTATATGCAGCTAGGACTTCTATACCACGTTTGAAATAAAATATTTTGAAATACGTAATTTAGAAATTGATTTATTCCTATTTATTATTAGAGTCAGAAATTTTCACAAAAAAACACACATTATTTTGATTAATCGCAACTCTGGAAAAGTTGTATGTAAGCGTATGGCAACATCAATATTTCCAAAAACCTGGCATATATCCAATAAAATTTTCAAATGCAACATCGAACATTGATAGCTTACCTGACACCAGATTAGAAGTAATTCTTTTTTCAATTAGATAAATCGCTCTTTTATGGGGAAAATAGAAAATATATCTCAAAGTAACACACTGAACTTTATCAACGACCACATTCAAATTGTGAAGATGCCCCTAGGGTGCCCTTCTCTTAGATTATTTGCGTGAGCTAGAGGTGTAGGATTAACAAAAGGACCAGACGTGTTCCATGTTCTTAATATGACTTTATTAAGAACTAGAACTTAAGCTTTTAACAGAGTAGATAATAAATATATATGAGAGAATCTACGATGGCAAAACACACAATATAAGCAATATCGAAATAACCTAACTCGGACCACTATCAATATCTAACCCACCTAATCTTAATTCCAATAATATTGCAAGTCCTAATATTAAATAGCCAATCCTACCTTAATCAAATCGTTGATCCGATATTAAGGAAGTTGCGTCTTTACTCGAGTGCAATGGTATGCACCTTGACCTAATGGCTCTATCTTCGGGATAACCTCTGTTGGCTGTCACTTTACGATTGTATCTCTCTCTCTCTCTCTCACACACATACAATCTCTAACATAACATTCCCCAAATTGCCACCTCGCCTACTGAAACTTCTGATATTTAAAAGCTATCTAATTTGCATCTTTCCTTCACGTTTCACTTCTTGGGTTTTGGTTGGAAAAGAGTTGCCATTAATCTTGGCCCCAAAAGGACATGTTAATGATAAGACGCGTGAGCCCGTCACAAAATGTCAAAAAAATATATAACTTATACGCTAAAAGTATCTTCTTTTTTACTTTCACACATGATTTATTGTCTATGGTAATGAAAGTGCGTTCGAAAAAGCACACATTCAGGTTTTTGAATACAATTAAATGGAACTAGAATGTAGACAATTCTTGACAATATAAAAATGGTTAAAATCAATAAATACACTTGATTGAAACTATTCAATTCAAATTAAAATATCTCGCAATATTTATAGATTTTAAAACAATAAAAGATGAATATAATAAAGTAAATCGAATATATATATATATATTCCTAGATACCCACCAATAACGTAAAAAATCAATACAAAAAACCACGATTTATATTAATTGGCCCAGAAAAAACTGAGCACTTCTACTTTTTACCAAAAAATTCCAACTGTTCTTTTTGACGCTTTCTGTAAGACAAGGATCTACTTCACTTCAAGAAAGAGAAAAAAATGAAAAAGAGCGAAAATAAAAAGGCAGGTTTTTCACTCTTTATACACAGCAGACAAAAAAGTTGGAAAAAAACCCCTCCAGGGGTTAAAATAAAAAGCAGCTGACAGTTCTTCAATAGCAAAAATAGAGGAGGAGATGAAATAAGGAAAGAAGAGTGTTCGACTGCGTAAGAAAAGTAGGCGGTCGGAAATGTTTTGCAGCAAAAATACCAGCAGGTAGAAGGGGTTTTGTGGCAGAATATCTCGCGAGTATTGCTTTTAAAACGGTGAATACATCATCGAACGTTTTTTTCATTCTTTTAGAACACATATTTTTTTGTTCGTTTCATGTAATATTTCCAGGTAAGCGAAGCTTACCTCGCGTTTAATATCAGGATTTAAGGTGAACATCGCATTTTTGAGAATGAGTTTTCGATTTGGAAGGTAATAATGGTGGCTGAATTCGAATGCTGGATGTGTTATTAATTTTGGAAATAGTTATTTTCTGCTCCTATAGAATATGCCGAATATCCTCTGCTTAAGGTATCCGACTACGTTCAGAGAACCATGATTTTAAAAAAGCGCATAAATGTATAATTTTCATGATATGTAGTGTCACTTAGATTAAAATACATGTATAACATTGTTTTAAGGACATTATGACAAAAAAAAATATTTAAATACAATATTTTGGCAAAAAATTAACTTAGAATAACCTTTTTTCCAAATGTTCTTACTTTGAAAAAAATGCTTCTATTGTATTAATATTTTGCCTGTATATAGCTCAGACCTCTGTACAGAGGCTCAACTATTAGTTTTGAAAAATTCACATTATTTTCAGAGTTACAACCATTTGAAATAATTATCTGCGCATTTTCTTAAAATTTCTCCCTTCTGTTGTCGTAAAACATGGATAAACCGACTTCCAAGTTATGCATTTCAAAAATTCTAGTGGAGCCTCTGTACAGAGGTCTGAGCTGAATACAGGCAAAATATTAATACAATAGAAGCATTTTTTACAAAAGGAGAACATTTGGAAAAAAGGTTATTCTAAGTTAATTTTTGCCACAATATTGCATTTAAATATTTTTTTTGTCATAATGTCCTTAAAACAATTTTATATATGTATTCTAATCTAAGTGACACTAAATATCATAAATATTATCCATTTACACGCTTTTGCGAACGTAGTCAGATACCTTAAACAGCATCAAAGAAATAGTTATGGGGAAATTTTACATTAACGTATAGTTATAAAATCTCAGAGTTCTACCAAAGCTTAATTAGCACAGTTCTCTATAAGTTATAAAATATTAGAATAATTCTAGAAAAAAAAGTGTGTGTGCTTATGACCACATCATAGAAGTGATAACTTCAAATTATGTAATGTTATTTCAGGGATTAGTTAGGTGAATAAAAAACAAGGGGATATTAGTATTGTCCTATAAAATTATTTATTCATATGTCTGTACTCATAAAGTAACATTTTTGCGAAATATACAATCGTATTTGTGAATTAAGTGCATTCTAAGAAGAAAACAATAGGTTTAAGGTAGCTGAAGTAGGTTATAAATACTTTAGATTCAAAATTATTTAAATATAAACTCCGTCAAGTGTTATCTTGTACTTTGTCGTGCTTTCATTTGGATCATTTGACATAATTAAATTGAATTTTGATTTAAAAAAATGTACTAAAGGCTTTGATTTATCTTTTGAAAAATCTACATTAAAATCCCCACTTAAAATAATAGGCAATTTGTTCCGGTTTCAGTGTAGGCAACTAAATTTTTGTGAATGAATTCGATTATTTTCTCTACACTTTGATTTGGGGAAAATATAAATAGTAACCATTAGAATTATTTGTCCATTTTCTGCTTTACATTTCGCTGCATGAATTTCTCCTATACACGACTCATTAAACCCAAATGATTCAGTAGTACTGTTACGAGTAGTATTGTCACCATTGTTACAAGCGTTACAAACCCGAGCGTAACAATACTTGGCTTTTTAAAACGCATTATTTAAGTTCACTCTGCAGCAAAACGCGCCTTAAGAAGTTATCACTTAAAAAAAAAAACTGTTCGTATTTCTCAGTTTGACAAAAACATTAGGTACTTAGGTACTATTGCAACAATACCAATGTTCAAGATAACTCACCAAGTTGGCCACCTCGATTTCGTATGTAACGTCAAATATAATATGTTTGTTAAAATATTAAAATATCCCCCGAGTTGGGGAGTGGGATGAGATACGAAAAGAATTTCCAGCCCTATTTAAAACTCACTCGATAGGTTACACTCATGATTCAGCTGCATCTGTAGTCTAATAATGGTCTGAATCCTTTCTTGTCGAAAGTTGCTGCTCACAAGAAAAGTCTTTCTGTTCCGAACAAAATGGAGGTCATTTGAAAAAAATCCAATTTTTCCAAATATTATTCGTTAAATAGGAAGGGGGGAGGGGAGGTTGCCTTCATTTTAATGGGGGAGGGGAGAAAAAATCGTTAAATCGCAAAATGCATTAAATCAGGGTTAGACTGTACATTTTCGAGTTAATTTTCTTTTTAACTTACTATTTTACGTTTTAAATACTTTCTCATATGGCACCTTTCACATTGTTTAATACTATCAATGAATTAAATGACTTTATATGTATATAAACCAATATTACCACTAAACCAGTGTTTCTCAAACTGTGGGGCGCGAGCGTATCGGAAAGTCAAAAATAAAATATTTAAAAAATTATCAATTTACTAAAAGGAAACAATGTATTCTGACATAATAAAAAATATACATTTACTCTGATATAGTATACTTATAAATGTATCAGTACGGAACAATGTATTTTATACTAACAAGGAGAGGGCACGACTAAGGAAATTCATTTGGGATCGAGACTTGGGAAAATTAGTATTTTTAGATGTTCCCCCCAATTTAACCGCGAATGGCCAGTAAATTTCGAGAAACAGTTCAAAATTTTCCCCAAGCTTTTTTACTTAAATTTTAGTTTTTAGCGGGTTGGGGTTTTACCAGCGACAATTTTTTTTTTCAATTCATTTAATTATTTTTTTTTAAATTTAAAAAAATTTTTTTATAAAAGGTTTTTTAAATATGAAATGATATTTTTTTAATTATTTTGTATTTTATAAAATAAAAAAATTACTTTTTATTATATATAAATAATTATAACAATTTTATAAATCTATTTTTATTAGTAAATAATATTTATAATAAAACATATAATAAATATTAAAATATATTTTACAAAAAAAAAATTTGTTGCAAAAAGTTTTTTAATTTAAATACAATATACATAAAAAAAAATACTATAAATAATATAAAATAATTTATACAAATATTATTATTAAATTAATTATTTTATAATTTAAAATAATAAAAAAAATGTTTTTTTTTTGTTATTAAATTAATTATTTTACAATATTATAAAATATTTAAAGTCCTTTTTAAATAAACTTATTTAATTTCAAAAAAAATTTTTTTTAAATTTAAATTTTTAAAAAATTTATTTTAAAAAATTTCTATGATAAATTAATAATAATTTCAATAATATTTTTATAATTTTAATAATAAATTAAAATATTTCTTATTAATACTAATGCTCAAAATAAAAATTAATTTTAATAAATAGCTATTAAATTTAAATATAATAAATAAATTAATTAATTATAATAAATAGTGATTGATTAATTGTATAAATAGTGATAAATTAATTAATTTTAATAAATAAAATTAATTTACTAAATTTTAATTTTTAAAATTTTTTAATATATATATATAATTATTTTAAAATTTTTTTTTAATAACTATTTATAATATTTTTTTAAATTTAAAAATAATTTTAATAATTTTAGTATAAAAAAATTTTAAATTTTATATTTAAAATTTTTTTTTTTTATAAAATACAAAATAATTACAAAAATATCATTTCTATTTAATAAACCTTTAAAAAAATTTTAAAATTTTTTTTAAAAAAAAATTAAAAAAATTAAAAAAAAAAAATTTTTTTTTTTAAAACCCCCAAAAAAAATTTTAAAAAAAAAAACCCCCTTTTTTTTTTGGGGGGGGGGGGGGGAAAAAAAGGAAAAAAAAAATTTTTTTTTCCCAAAAAAAATTTTAAAAAAAAAAAATTTACTTTAAAAACCCAAAAAAAAACCCCCTTTTTTATCAATACTAAGTTAAAAAAAATTAAAAATTTTTTTTTTTTTTTTTTTTAAAAAAAAATTTAATACTTATCTTGATACTTTTGTACGGTTTAAAAATTAAAGGGGCGTATTGGTAGGGTTTTTGCGTCAAAATATTGTACATTATTACTGCTTCCCAAAGCATTGCTTTTTGTATTGGAAAGGGGGGGCGATGAAAATTTGATTGAAAAAATTGGGGCTGGGAAAAGAAAGTTTGAGAAGCACTGCACTAAACCAAACAAGTACCATTTTTCATGCCGTCAAAAACTTCGAATTTTTTGCGGAAAAGCAATCCAAATTCTAAAAACAAACTCTTTTCATAATCACCCAAGACATTTTTAAAAATAAAAATAAAAACAAAAATGTAAAATATGATGCACATTCAACGCTTTTAAATATGCCATTGATCCCCTATCTTTAATACTATACTTTCATCACCTCTCACTTTTCAGTCGGGGGTTTAAGTCACTCCGATTTTTTAAAAAACTTGGATTGATTTATCTAAGAAATTCTTTCACCGTTAAGATTAGAGGTTAATTATTTCCTCCCTCCCATCGCTTTCACTGCTCGTGGTGCTCACCTTTTCGTACCCCCTCCCCATTCCTACTACTCTCTTCCTATCACCCCGCAGAATCAAGTTGGAATAGAAGAAAAGGAAAAATCAAAACGCGCCAAACGATAGTAGTGCAATGTTGATTATCTTGGTTTCGATACGCCAAAAAGAACCAGCTGCCTTTTATTTCGTGGAATGAGATGGAACGGTTTTTCCTTCGAAAACAGTTTTTAAATTGTTTTTTTCCACCCCCTCTGGGAAAGTATATTTGTTTTTGCTCTTTTTATTTACATAAATAATTTTGAAAAGAATGCAGAATTCGGTTTTATTTCTTAAATTGCGGGTTTGAAGCAGCTTACGTTTAAATGTATTTCTAAATTGGTAAAAAAAAAATATTTAAAAAAAAAAAAAATAAATAGAAAATGGTTGGTTGGCTTTATTGGCGCGTATTTTACCGTATTTAGTCAAAATAATTTAAAAACTCAATAATTCAGGGGGAAAAAAATGTATGATTTAGACAAAAAGCTCTAAATGTAAGAAAAGTAAGGAACTGGAAAAAGGGAGACGTTATATTAGAGAAAAATCCTCAAGGTATTTGAGGGGCATATCACCCATTCCTACCAGAGACAAGGAAAGGAAAAAAAAAAAAACAAATACTTCTAAGGTTTTAATTTCAAATTTAACCAATTGATACTTTATCAGAGGTTTTAGAAGTATATAAATTATTTCTTTAATATTTTGAATAAATTCCTGTAACAGTGTCAGAATATTTTTTAAAAGTTAATATCGCTACCTTTTTAAAAAATATATTCTGCTTATTTTGATAAATTAATTAAATAAGTTTATATTTCTTGAATATCATTCTTACCAAGTAATTATTCTAACTTTTACTATGATTTTTTTAATATTTTTTTAATATTTATTTTTGTATTCATTGCATCTTGATCTCGCAAATGTGTTTTAAAAATAAAGTAGTGCACCACAAACGGTACTTAAGTATTTACCGTTGACTGATTTTGCCAAATTAAAAGACATCGCCAAACGCTATTATTGTTTTGGAACATGCGTAGAAATTGGTTTTCACAACTGGCTCTATTTCGCGGTTTGGCTACGTCTTTAGATTTGAAGGAATTGGTCGACGGTATAGTACGTAAGAGCCCTTAAACTCAGTTTTTAAAGTTTTATTTTTATAATTTTCAAACAATTCTATTTTTAGTCATTTAAATTGAGAAGGCATTGAATATTTTAAGAAAAAATTCAAGAGATGTACGCATTAACACATGAATCTTTTTTTCAGTTATTTCTTGACTTTTAACTTTAAGAATATTGTACACAAGAAGTATTTGACTACAAAATAATCCCTTATAATAATCCCCAACATTAGATTATTTAAAAATAAAAATATTTAAATTTAAGAAACGATAAAAAGAACAAGCGTATTATAGATTTGTATAATCTATAACATTAACACAAATTTTAGAAGAAATAAATTTAAATATTCCAATTAATATTCACCATAGTTATATTTCATGTCACTCAAATACGAACTAGTATTCAATTAAGAATACAAATCCTTTCGTTGTAAATATTTATAACGTTTGAAAGAAAAGAACTCTAAAAATATATAAGCTCAACGAGTGCAATGGACTTATATATATATATATATATATATATATATAAGTGCGTTTCTCTTCTGGAATTTCCAAAATATCAAAAACTAATCTCGACATTTGAGCCCATAAAAATATGGCCATAATTAAGTACAAATCATTTTATATAGAACAAACTCTCATTAAGAAAAATGAGAGTAATTTAAGAAGAGAGAAAATAGTAAAAAGAATGTCGGTCAAGATGATTCCACTTTTATTTTTTTCTCCAGATGTCACTTCCGCTGTCTGAATGAATTCGGGTTATAGAATACACGCCTAACTTTAAGAATTTTACAGTAGAGAATTTTTAGAAGGAACTATTTTAGGTCATATCCATCGTTTCTTAAAATTTCTAAACAACTTTTTTAATTTTTATGAAAATGTCAGCAATGTGTCATCAATTAAACTGCTGTTAATAAATAAAACTAGGTTCTTTTTCCTTGATAAATTGAGCAAATTGAAAGGATAGTGCTTAAAAAATCATAAGTCAATTACTTTTCAATATGAATAAATTAGATTATTTTTCGTTAATTAGTAAAAAAACCCTATAAAATCACTTCTAACAGAAGAAGTTATATATTTTTTTAACAAAACAGAATACTGCTTTTGCAATGCAGTAAAAATTTGGAACATAGCTTCATTGAAACTTAGGAAACAAACTAAGAAAAAAATTCAATACAAAATACAAATTTATTTAAATTTTGTTATTTTCTGCTTCCCTGGATACCTAAATATTATATTTTAGTTGTTAAATCTAATATAAACCCAAATATAAATCGATTCTTCAACAGCATTTTTTATTAAAAAAGTAAATTACAACGGTAATTCTTCCGAGCTATTCGAACAGAATTAATTTAAGAATTTTTTTGGGCAAAAAATAAATTACCCTTCATGGACTAAAAAAACAAACTCGAAAAGCTCTGAAAAGAGTTCGATAAATACAATTACATAAAAAATTCTGAGCCAGGTGGAAAAAAAAGAGCTCTTAATACTGCCTTTTTGACATAATAAAAATAACAAAACGATTTTATTACTTCATTGTACGTGGTTCTTTTATACTTTACGTTTTAACCAAGTCATCCAAGTTTCAGTAATCCTTTTCTCTTAACTAAGAAAACTTTATTTTTTTTTAAAAAAAAAGATTCCAACTCAAACAAGCCAATCTATTTACACTTTTTTTTTCATCCGATTTGGCGTTTGTTGGATTTTTATTTTCGCCAAAGAATACCAGATAAAAGTGTCTTCTGTTTAATAAGCGTTAAAAGCAATCCGATGTATAAGAGAAGGTAAAACTAGTTGTATGTATGTGAACGGATGAATCGATCCAGAATTTTTACAGTGGCCCCTCTTGTATGGTGTTAAAGCAAAAATAAATTGTTGGTTGTAATTTCAACAATTATTCTTTTGTCTCGGAACAGATCCATTATTGGAATGGAAATGTTTTAATTTTCTGATTATCCTGAAGTGTTATTCAACCAATTTGAGTAATGGCTTGTTGGATTGTGATAGCCATTTATATATTGGATTAAATGTTATTATCATTTAAGAAAGAGAATTAACCGTCGAGTTTCTGAATGAATTAAAAAGATGTTTTGCAAATGGTTTGAAAATGAGAAAGAATTGGAACGCATGATATATCCAAATGGAATAGTAAATATATATATTTTTTAAAGTCTGTTAAAGGATTTTTAATCAAATGCTCTAAAATTAAAAATAAATATTGGGTCGGCAAAAAAGTAATTTTGAATTTTTAGTGTAAAATGTTTCTATACTAAAAAATAAGTTTTATTCAGTCAAATATCTCCCATTCTGCTCAATTACCAGTTGCCATTTTTCTGACAACTTCATAATTTCGAGGTTATACAGTTTGTGGTCCTCCATCAACAAAAACTCAACCAAGAGCGATTTTATGCCATCTTTATTAGTAAATTTTTAACCATTTAAAATTTTCGTAAACTTCAATAAAAATGATAATCTGGTGGTGTAAGGTCGGAGATGGAAAAAAGATCGTCTACATTAATCAAAAAACATATGGTCCAAACTTGCTGCATTTTTAACATAATCACTAGCAAGACATACGAAATTATGGAACTTTGTTGGGAAATAATGTCACGTCCTCCCTATAGTCCCAACCTTGCACCATCTAATTATCATTCATTTTGAATTTTACAAAACTTTTTAAATGGTAAAAGTTTTAATAATGACAATGACGTCAAATCACACTTGGACGAGTTTTTTTTTTTTTTTGTTTTAGTATATATTACATAAGTTTAAAACTCAAGGGGGAAAAAAGCATTATTTGATATAATACTCCAAAAACACGAGGACATAGCTTTATTTCCAATAAATTGCAGCAAATATTGTGAAGAACAGCATTTTTATTTATAAAATACTCTTAGAAATTAAATAACATATGCGTTAGGAAATTGAATCATTTTTGAAAAAAATTAGCATCTCGGATTTATGTTAATTAGTTTGCACCTGGTATTAATTTATACAAAATTATAATTGCATATTACTTTGAATATTTGTAAACTTTAGAAAAAAAATAACTTTATGTAAAGTCTTAATTAATTCAAGAATGATAATAATTCATAATATAAAAAAAAAAAAAAAAATGAGAGATCTATTTGAAGTTTTTGTAGTAAGCCTTATTTGTACTATACTTATAATAGTTATACCTAAATATAAAGAAATGTATTCTACAATCTTTGATTTATAACAATGTGATGAAGTAGATTATTTCAATGATATATGAAATTGCATATGATAAAAAATAAAATTTCACACAAAAAAATATCCTTTCCTCCAATACATTCAAAAACGCAAAAGGTTTTAGTTAAAATTAACCTTCGAGGCAAAATTTATATATTTGGTATTAGTCCTTATGGTAAAAAAGGTCTAACTACTATTTTTAATATATTCCAAGCAGCACCTTGACCCTAATAAATATTTTGATTTTAATCCAAGCCCAAAATATAAGATTTTAATATATATTTCCTTATAGGTTATTTAAAATAAGGCAATAAATTGTCTGATTTATATCTTAATTCCGCCCACAAAACATACTTCTCTTTACTTAAATTAAGTCCCTCTAGACAAAATAAATAATTCATAAATTACCAAAATTTTCAAAAATTCTAATTCGAAACGGTTAAAATAAAGATCATAATTTTTAACCAGTTTGCTAAACGAAACGTCAAAAATTTTTGGAAAAAGGGGAACTAAAAGTCTAAACTTTTATCCAGTGATTAAATTAAAACCGTAAAAAAGTCACTGGGTGCGAGATTAAAAAAGCCCTCTCATCTAACCTAATACTCTTTCATAATGCAGCGTTGTATGAAAGTCAAGAGTACCATTGTTAATTAAAATGGTTGTAAACCTACCAGGATTGGCAGACACAGTGGAAAAGAAAAACCACCCTGTGCAGTAAATAGATTTAATTTTCAACCTGCCGCGGAAAGTAATTGCAACAGTTCCCTTTTTTTCCCCTCAATCTCTCAGTCATTTTTTTAAGAATCGTTTGGCGTTTCGAAAGTAGTACAGAAGTGAAGAGGTTGCTATTTTTTAAAAAAGATTATAAATAGTAGGTAGAGCTTTAAACTCTCTCTCTCTACATAATGCGACATTGTCAATTAAAATTTTCTAGAAATAAATAAAAACCACGCTAAAACCCTTGCTATGTGAGGTGGTAATTAATAATTATTCGTACGCAATTAATTTCAAAAACTGCGATAAGGTATTTACATTTTTTAAAAAGTATAAAATGAGCTGTAATGGACATAATTAGTTAGTTCCTATCCCCCCATTAAAATACTGGGACCACAAAAGCCTTTTTGATGTTTTGGGTTAACAAAAATTTATAAAACAAATCATTTGCTAAGAAATTATCGTTTGTTCATTTATTAAAAGATGGACAAATAAGAATTCTATAATAAGTTTTTAATTAATTTATTTTTCGTTTTTAATCTAAAAAAAAAAAATTTCAAAAAAGGAAATTTTAGGGGAAAGGAAAATTAATAAATTAAAATTCTTTACTAGTAAGTTGAAAGATTAACTTTTTTTTTTTATAATGTTTTTACGTTTAAACAGTCTGCAAATAATCCCGTTTATTACGAGTTTTCTTTTTCAAAACTAAATGAATTCATATAATTTCGAGCTTTCTTTAAATTAGCTTCATAAAAAATTTAAATACAACAAAAACCTTTAAAAAATTACTTTTTTTTTTTTAAAAAAATTAACTATTAAAACTATTTAAAAAGTCCCTTAAACAGTTTAAATGAATATTTTTGATTTTATTTTGTACCTTGAAAAAACAAATCTGTTCTTAAATGTATTTCAAAAGCAGTTTTTCTAGCATCAAAATTAAAAGAAAAAATAAAGAATTAAATTATGAAAAAAGCCCACATGTTTAAAAAACCTCTGAAGTTCCTGTTTTCTTTAGGGATTAATTAATTTCAAAAATAAACTTAACAAAAGGGGGGGGGGGAGTTTATGTTTTGAGCGAATTAACGACGACTCTATATTAGTTTTTAAGCTAAGTTTTTCTAAAAATAGCATAAAGGTATTTCGCTCAACATTTTTTTTTATTACAATGCACTTTATAAATACTGGATTTTTATTACTCAATTTTCGGTAGCACTTTGGCTTTTACAGGTAGTTTAATCCAAAAAGATTTTTTTGTAATGTAAAAAATAAATATTTAATATTTTTTGGAGGGGGATAAAAATATTTCTGCGTTTTTTTTTTATTATTATTTTTATTGAAAACTATTATAAAATCCCCGTGCACCACAAAGTATCACGCGGGACTTACAGAAGTATATAAGTAATAAACACACATTCAGGTGAAGCAAAAAATTAAAAAAAAAAATATTGAGGTTAAGAAGAAATAAAAATATTTACAACAAAATCACAGAAGTATTTGAAAGCATTTCTAGTAGAAAGAAGTTGTTGAAAATTCGGAGGCCAATTTATATTAAGTCCCTTGAAAGCCAGTCTTAGGATTTTTTAGAAATGAATATATTTATTTTATATAAAAATGAAAAAAATATATTGTGTTGAAAAATATAAAATAATATTCTAATTCTATTCGCCAATGATTTTTCGAGTTATGGTAACCTAGCTGATACCATTCGAAAGACAAAGAGCTAAATTCATGTGACGTCATAGTCACATGATACATACAATCATCTTTTTAGCTAATCAGTCATGTGCTTAACTGTTGCCAACTTTTGCTTTCTACAAAAACTTTCCTTCAAAATGCTCATCTTTGTTACGAATAACGCATACAAGTAAAAAAATACGGTCACTTAATTTCCAAATAGCCGTATAAAATAACATTTTTTATTTTCAAAAGTTTTTTGAAAAATATTTTAATACTTGAAAAATGCATTGGTTGCTATGCTTGTAAAATCTAGATAATAATTCGAAATGATCAAATTTCAAATTGTATCTGGATTTTAAAAATTATAACAACCTTTTAAAATCTAATAGCTTTTGAAGGGAGGGGAAAAAACCGTTACATTTACCATGATGTCATCATAAATTTAACTCACGGCTAAATTTTTTTTTTGAAATTCACCAAAGGTCGCCAATGGCAAGTAGTATGCAATAGTTTAATAAGTAAGCACCAAATTTGCTGTACAGTAATACCCCGAACTTACGCGGTAGGTAGGTCTCAGTGATAATCGCGTAAGTTGGGGTAAAATTTCTGAAATAAATACATATAAATTATTTTTAGTTTTGGCAGGAGACGAAAGAAAAGAATAGTTTAGAACTAAAAAAATTTAATAAAACCTTATAACACAAATACAAAATAGCAAACCAAAGTTATTTTGATGTAGAAGATTTCAAAAAAATCTTAACAAGAAACCCCTGTCGGCTAAAAAGTTTTTTTTTTCCCGCAAAAATTTGTTTGTAGCATGCTAATAATTTTTTTTTTTCCTTGTTTTTGTTGGAAAAATACGCTTTTACGTTTGAGTACGTATTTTCAAAAAATTTGAACCCTTTTTTTAAATTTAAAAGGTTTTCCCGACTACGTTCGGAACCTGTTTTTTAAAAAAGCACATAAATGGAAATTTTCATGATATTTAGTGTCCTTTTGATTTTGAATACATGTATACAATTCTTTTTAAAGGGCATTTTTTAGAAAAAAAAGTATTTAAATACAATATTTTGGCAAAAAAATTTAAATTAGAATAATTTTTTTAAAATGTTCTCCTTTTTAAAGAAAAAAGCTTCTATTATAATACTATTTTTTCCTGTATATAGTTTAGACCCTCTACAAATTTAACTAAATTTTTTTAAATATATAGCTTAGAAGTGAGTTTATCCATATTTTTGACAAAGAGGGGGGATATTTTAAGAAAAAAGCCGATAATTGTTTCAATGGGTTTTTAACTCTTGAAAATAATGTGAATTTTTTTAAAATTCATAGTTGAGACTTTTTGTAAAAGGTTTGGGGGCTATATACAGGGAAAAAATATAATAAACATTTTTTAAAAAGGGCATTTTTAAAAAGAACTAAAGGTTTAATTTTTCCAAAACATTTATTTAAACAATTTTTTTTTAAAATGTCCTTAAAACGCCCTGTATTCTATTTCCAAAAAAACATAAATATCATGAAAATTTTTCCCTTTTAAATTTTAAAAAACACCGTTCCGAACGCTTTTTCGTGCGCGCCCCCGGAAACCTTAAAAAATTTAGGGGTTTTTTTAAAAATTCCCCCCCGTTATTCCATCTTCTGATTGAACAGGGTCTTAAAACTCAGGGTTTTCAATTGATTGCTTTTGCTCATACTTTTCAATGAGCTCATCCATTGTCAACTCCTGATTGTGCGAATCCAGAAGTTCTTGAACGTCATCGCTATCCATTTCTAAATTTATTTGCTTGGCAAGATCGACAACTTCTTCAATCAAATTACCAATTTCATCAAGCTCTAGCAATGATTACTCCTGAGTTTGAATGAGGGGGGGGGGAGAAATAAGACGTATCGGTGAGATTTAAAAATCGCGTAACTCCGAATTCCTGTAAGTCGAGGTATTACAGCATTTAAAAAGAAATTCAATATATGCTCACAAAATTCAACATATACCCATACAAAAATTCACAATGATAAATTTTTCATATTTATATCTAAAACAAATTGAGTTGAACAATTCCCCGCGCTGTAACGGTGAACAACAGTTAAGATAACATTGCCCAGCTGCACTTTAAATCAATTAGAAAAAAAAGAAGAGGATGAATATACATAACATTTGCTCTGTAGAATTATTAAATAATAACGCAGCTGCTGAAAGGATAACAATTTTTTTAAAAAAACTTTTTGTACTTCATTTCGGAACATTTGAAAACGTATTTTTCTAAACGAAGCAATTGGCTAAATTATACAGAGAGTTTCACTCTTACAGTATGTTTAGGTCAACGTCTTTTGCAAGTTAAGGCATCCGCTGACCTCGCTGGCTGTTTCACGTTTTTTTATACTCTTCTGGGCGCGTGAAATCGCTTATGTGTGGGCGGTATTCTTCGAATTATGGTCTGAGTAATGGCTCACCTTGTAATAAATATCGAGAAAAAAATTTGGAAACTGAAGGGGGGGGGTGCGAAATTTCAACAATGTATTTTATTTTTGGGTTTAGGTAAAAGGGGTAGCAAAAAATGGAAAAAAATGCTAAAGGAACATGAAATGTGTTGTTAATATTCGTATTTTAGTTTACACTTTTTAATTAAAAAAGTTTTATTGGACAGTATAATAATTTTAGGTTAATTTATTAATTATTAGGGGGTAAATGTTTTAGTTTTTTTTAAAAAAGCAATAATGATGGGAAGCTAGGAACAAAACATATTTTATTTATTTTCCTTTTTTAATTTACATGTTCTTTCACATTTAAAATAGTTTTCCCCTAAGGATTTTTTTTCAAAATATTTTTGTTTTCTTCCATTCATTTTGATAAAAAAAAGTCGTTTCGTTTGTGTGAATAATTTTAAAAATGCAATGTGTGTATTTTCTTAAAAAAAAGGTAATGCATAAATATCTTATTTATTTATTTTTTGCCAACCTATATTAACATTGCTTTTTGAAACACTATACTAATTTAGACAAGAAAAATGTGATGCATAAATAATTTCTGTGAAACAGTGGTTAAAAATGTAAATGTACTAAAAAATAAATACATATTTTTTACTAATATTACTTAGCAAGTTTTTACTTCAAAATGTCTTATTAAAATATTTTAATGAAAAAACTAAAATGTACAAACCAATTAAAAAACTCTATTTAAAAATTTAATTTTTTAAAATTTAAGGCGTAAGAGAATAAAAAATTTTTAATTTAAAACTTTTTCCTGCTATACGTTTAAAAAATTTTTAATATATTAGTGTGCCGATTTGTATTTTCTAAATTAGAATTTATTTATTCAATAATCCTAAATAAAGTTTCATGTTCTTTTAGTATGAAAAAGGAAATTTAGGATAAGTTTAAGTAAATGTCACAAAAAAACTACAACTAAACCATTTACAGGCTTGCTTTCGACGTGATTTTTAGGTATTAAAACCACTGTATTATATTTGAAATTCTGCATAATTTGAATGTTTCTTATTTATATTAAAACGCACAACAAATAGAATAAAACTCTGGAGAATTTATTAAAATACATATTTTTTGCAAAAACAGGGTGTTGCCGAATTCGACCAACAAATTCAGAGGTAGGATAGTAGGACTCATGGAGATGACAAATCACCACAGATCATGGGGCATGTAAAAGTTTAGTTTATTTAAATTTTAAAAAACATTTATGAAGGATGTGATGTATAGTTGGATGAAAAGGGTCAATAAGAGGCAAGAAATACATTTATTAAACGAAAAACATATTTACAATACGAACAATGCATTACAGCTCGATGTCAGAAATGCAATGACAAGCGATTGCCACAGGAATTGCTCTAAATTGCAGCAGGTAAAAACTTAGCATAGCCAAAACCGCCAAATTTTCCCGACCGGTTCCAAAAACCCAAAACCCCGGGGTGCAGGTGATGTCTGGTTTTAAAAATTTTACGACGATACGTACAGATCCTCCACTGTAGCCAGCGGCGTCACAGACACAAAAAATTTCCCAGATGGGCCCCGAAGAAAGATCTAAGGGGGTTTAGGTCCGGGGAAAACGTTTGGTAAAGCAACAGGTTCGACACGTAAAATCCACTTCCTGGGATATGTAACATGGGGATGGTTACGCTCCTCAATCGAAAAATGATCCTGTGCACTATCGTACATGAACCCCACGTTCTGGGGAACATTGCCCGGTACTCTCAACAGCAACTCCATAAGGATGTGCTGTAGGAAAACAAGGTATTTTGCGCCATACGAGGATTTAGGGTATTTGTTTGGTAACTCCCCTCGTCCGGCCCATCGTCCTCCCGTACGGCTACTATTATCATGATTTTCATTGACTAGACGTGGTTTGCGACCCCATGTTCTTTGGTGATTTGTCATCCTCATCCGCCTTCTCTCAGCCCATTGAATTTGTCTGTCAAATTCAGCAACACCCTGCATATACGTAAAAAAGAACGCCATTTTTTTCAACAATATGAGATGATGATAATAAAAAATTTGAAAAATCATTCAACCAGGGGGATTCGTGCATTATAATTTTTTTTTGTGGTCAATTATCATGTTTTTAAGTTGCTACATATATCTACTAAATTTTTCATTCTCGAATTTTACCGAAAGAGTCCCACAATTCATTGTTTGTTACGGTGTTTTGCTCTAACTTTTCTTTTTTGGTACACACACATTTTACAGCTACGGGGGTAATCTGTGAGAAATGTTTGAATTTTAGAACACGTAAGAAAAGCTTAACTGTTCCATGGCACGCATTTTTATTACAAAACAGAGTTAATTTCTCTAAGACAAATGAACACGCGCTCGTTTTTCTCCAAAAATGGCAACAACAACGACAAAAAAAAATACATAAATAAAAAGGGAAAATTTTAACCGCCATTCAAGCTATTACGGTTTCGGTATTATTGAATAAATCATCCCCCCTTCCCCTTGCTCCTTTATCTGCATCAGCATAACTCAATCGTTCATATTTAATTGCAATTCCATTATTTCCTTTTTCTTTTAGAATATATAAATTTTTTCCCTTTTACTAACTGAATTCCTGAACCTTCTCCAATAATTTGCATTTTTGCTTACGACAACGTTTATAGACTCGCTCGTTCGTGTTGCCAAACGACAACGAAGAAATTCCCGCGAAAAGATGAAAATAAATGTGTGTGTAGGGCTTGTGCTTTTTCAAAAGCCTGGGTTTTAGCTATCTGGTTTATCCCGGACGAATGGGCAGTATGTTTTAAATTGAGATGGCAAACTGAATAATTTATTTTTAAAACATTTTCCGTTGCTTTTTTTTTTCGTTACACGTTTGTTTTGTTTCTTTTTTTAAAACTGCTATTGAGAGCCGCAAGGAATTGCAATTTGTTTAATGTTCGGCTTCACTGCTTCTCATAAACCAAAATATCGTTTGACTTTACTAAAGCCAGGTGATTTCGTTGTTGCAGAGAGAGAATCATTAAGATGGAAAGGTGGAATATTTTTTTTTTTGGTGTTGCCATTTTAATGATTCTCCGTTTCTGTATGTGTACAGAAAACTGGTAAATAAAATATCAAAACAATGCATTTTTCAAATTTTAAGCACATCTCGTTTTTAATTTTCAATTCCACATTTCACCTTCGTTCAAAAAAGAACTCAGACACTGAATAAGTAAAATAAGTACCATAATAAATTTATTATTATTGCCGTGATCATAACCGTGCCTGTTTTTCTTCTCCAATAAAAGTTTGATTGCAAATTCCAGGTAAACCACTTTTATTAACTTGTTCTAGAAATTTTTATCTTTTCTTTTAAAGAAAATGGTTGTAGAATGTCGAACCCTCACTTTTTTGAATTTTTAAACACGAGATATTTTGGGTTTTACTCAAGATAAAAATATCCCCGCGCGCTTACGCCTTGATTCTATTCGAATAATATTTGTTCCTCCTGCATTCGAAATTCTCGAATCATATTTTATTTTTATTCGGATAAAGAAGGAATATACTTTGAAATTAAGGATTTTTAATAAATATCCTCTTGTATTCTATTTTTTTTTTAAGTTAAGGATGCAACAAAATTTCAGATAAACGGATTTTAAATTAAAAACAAATATTACTGAGTGAAACTTGCGAATCTAACAGATAAGTAGCAAAATAAAAAGTTTCAAATTTTTATCAATTAATTTTATAATAGAATGTTTTCTGGTTAACGCCATCTTGTATATATTTCTTGAAAATATCGTTGAATTTTCGCCACGAATCTTTTTATTTCGTTTACGTCTGTTTTAGTTTTTTTTAAAATAAAGATTTTTAGGTATATTTTAAAAACCAACTTTGTTTATTTTCCGTGTTATTACGAAAATTTTATTTTAGGAAGCAGGATTTTATTTAAAGAATTGTGAAGTCAGATTTTTTTTTTTTGTCTTCTCGAAATATAATATATAACATACGCAACTTTTTTAGATGGAATAAAATTTACAGTTATCAAATATTTTAGGGGGAAAAATGCGATTATATACAATTTTCGATTTTTCATTTTCTTTCATGCAATCTATTCAATAAAAAAATGTAGATTATATTGATTTGAATTTTCATATTGAATTTTTTTTTTTTATAAGTTTGCCAAACATTTTGGAAGTATAAAGTTAGACAAGGTGCATTGTATTTGCTGCAAAACAAACTTCTTTTAATTCATATATGCATGCAAATTGAAAATAATCATTAAGTAGTGGCTCCATTTTTTGAATAAACAAGTAATATATATAAAAAATCTTAAAGTCAATTCCTACTTAGATCAAAGAAAAATTTTATTTTAGCTACTTTTTATTAAATAGTTACAATTAATATAAATATGTATATACACATGACAGAATCACAATATCACATTAAGTGGTAATTAATTTTTATTCATTATCATTAAAGTATCGTATTGTCATTCAAAACAATCGTGTATATAAAATTTCATTACAACTGAATGTTTTTGAACGTGAGAAAAAAAACCTTTTCAAGTTTGTTTTGACACAAGTCGCCAAAAGGGTCGCTAAGTCGCCAATGTGGCTGTGTATTTGTAATTCTTTAAATAATTAGTTTTAATCAATTAATTTTTATTAATTATAGTTAAATTATTGTATTGTCATCCAAAATAATCCTGTATATAAAATTTCAGCTCAATTGAGCGCTTTAAAATGTATTTTATTAACAATTGAAAATTCCACCAAGATCAATAAATAAATAAATAGAGATTATGAGCTAATAGTAGGAATTGAAAAACAACTAAACAGAAGTAAGAGATAGTTTTTATGACAAGTACTTTATGTAAATATATTTTTTTCACCCCATTTGTAGAAAAAATTAAAAAAGTGGAAACTTGTCTCAACAATTATAGTTTTACGATATCTAAGAAATTAATTTCCTTAGATATCATCTTAAAAATGTCATGTAATAGTTTCAATCAAATGCTGTCACTTACATACTCTATACAGTATTATTTAGACGTTTGATTTTACTGTCGCGAAAAAGCCATGTTTGGCCAATTTACTAGTACTCAAGTGTGTCATGTAAATAATTATTACAAATATATTTTCATGTGAGGAAAGGTAAGTAATGATTAGCAAACAGTGGTGACGGAAATTGAGGAAGATCACAGGAGAATTCTGGAGGAGAGTTACTCGTGTTTATCACACACACAAAAAGAGAAAAAAGGGTGAAAAAATGTTTAGGCTATTTAGGGTCACAGATTTAATGCGTGACTGTATTTATGTATAAGCCAGCGGTTCTCAAACTGTGGGACGCGTCCTCCTAGGGGGCGTGATAACTCTGCGAGGGGAGAGCGAGCATACTGAAAAGTCGAAAATAAAAGATTTAGGAAAATTATTAATTTATGGAAAGTAAAACAAAATACATTCTGACGTAATAAAAAATAAAATACGCATTTACACCGATATAATACACTTATAAATATATCAGTAATGCGCAATGTATTTTACAATTAATTTAACAATCGTAAGTTACGAACAAGTTTAATAATTACCAGTAACACCATGTGTTTGTTACATAAAAAACTATATCCAAAAATTTATATTGGTAATTTGTATGGTTTATAATTGATCCCTTAACTGCCTATTAAAAGTTACAAGATTCAAGTTTATAATTACCAGTTTCCGGCATGGGCTATATGATGTATTGGAGAAGATAAATAAGAAATCCTTGAAACTAATAAATTTCGTAAGCTTTATGCAATGA
The DNA here is from genome assembly GCA_019973955.1 of Trichonephila inaurata madagascariensis. NCBI lineage: Eukaryota > Metazoa > Arthropoda > Arachnida > Araneae > Nephilidae > Trichonephila > Trichonephila inaurata. Next base: position 180,951 of record BMAV01025094.1, on the reverse strand, counting down.
TTCCTTACTTTATTTACATTCCAAAGACCGTTTTCCAGGAATAACTTTTGAATAGTAGTAGCACAGAAAGGAATCATGTACTTCGGAAAGACGTTTATTATATGTCCTTTTGCATTATCGCTTGATTGAGTAGAAAGGCGCTTAAGAGTTTAATGACTTGCTTTGTTGAGCTTTAGTGGCGCTAAAAATAGCGTTACTGAATTCAAAATAGCATTGTTATATTGTTATTGTGTGGAGGGGGGCGCGATGAAAATTATGATTGAATATTGCGTCACCAAAAGTGAAAATTTGAGAAGCACTGGTATGAGCTCCTGAGAAGGCAACATTATTTACCATTTTGCATGAAGTACCACTTATTTATCTATATTGTATAAGCATGCATCATACATTTTGTACCAGGTGACCCAAAAGTCCGTTAATATTTGGAATTTCAATAATTCATTAAGTAACATAGGTAGATCGATAAAAATTTACACACATGCTTGAAAGCAATCAATAGCATAACAAATGATTTTTAGCAATAAACGATGTTCTTTATAACAACTGTTCAACATGTCATCCTCACTCATTAACGATACCTTCATTCAAGGGGAAAATGTTGAGAGCAGCAATGCACAGCATATTTGTAGGTATTATGAGAAATTGCCGTTGGATGTTGTCGTTTAGCCTTCCTATGCTGTCGGACTCTCGCGGTACATTTGCGACCCCAAGGTAACTCTATAACCAATAAGCACATGGATTGAGGTCTGGGGAATTGGCAAGCCATGTATGACAAAAGTGGCGGATCAGCACATGGTCCACATCATAAAACGTGCACAAGAAATCTTTCACACCCTTCATAAGACAATAGGATCTTCCAGCTGCAGTAACAGATTCTCCATTCTAAAAGTACAGTTTTACTAATAATGCCTTTTCTAGTAAAGTCAACATGCCAAAATAACTGGTGCATTTGTCCTCTCTGACTACAGCTCATTTTATACACGATTTTCAAGCAGCGTCGTGACATTTTGCTGTTAATCTGTTGGCCATTTTCACATTTTTGGGTTTCAACAAACACCGTGTCATTCAAGAATGGGGTCAATTTTCAGCACTCTACTTATATTATTCCGTGAATGATTGAATTTTCAATGTTAACGGACTTTTGGGTTACCTGGTATATTCATATACTCTGTATTTAATACATGCGGATAGAATGTGTGTACTCGTTTTTAATATACATTTCATTTACATTTTTATTATTCGTATACTACTTGAATTTTATGGACAATTACATACAAAACAATGTATTATTTTCATTTCATTAAGTAACATCATTTGGTAAATTGAGATTCCTTCTGAAAGACTTTCATAAGGTAAAATAACCAAAACAAAGCGTTTAAATGAACTTCTTTAAAATATATTAAGCAATTATATTCACGACTTCATTTATTCCTGAAAACTTAAATTATTTACCTATTCATGTTGACTCATAATTAATGACAGAAACTCTTATCCCTTCTAAAACTTGTGAACACGAAATATTAAGCGAAATTATTTCTTCAAGTAGAGCGGTGTATAGTTGAGTTTAAAGCAGTCTTTGGGTAAACTAACGAATTTTTCGTTCCCAAAAGTGTTTCATACTTCTTTCAACGGATTCTTAACGAAGTGCCAACGTAGCTTAGTTAACTCCCATTGAATATCACTCATCTTTTTGAATAAGTTTTCATCATAAAATAAAATTAGTTGCTTTACAGGATATTGTTGAGAAAACGCCATATTGAAGGGCAAACAAAATATTCTAACTATCATGGAATCAACAGCTCAAACTTGAGATTCTCAAAAATACGAAATTCAACATACTATTCTAAACCAATCTCTTTTTTAGTCTTTAAGAGGCTTAAAATGGATACTAATGAAATTTTAAATAAATAGCTAGAGCCTTCCTGGTTTTGACTTTCGCTTTTAAAACCACTCAAAAGTAAAATTTAAGACGACCCTCTTTGTGTTTACAGTGTTTACTAAGTAAAGAAATAATTTGTAAGCTACTAATTAATATATGTTAAAAAAACATGGAATAAATCCATGACAACCATTAAATTCTAATTAAAAATAATTACCCTATTAACAGTGCCTTTTTAAGCTCTTTTAAGGCCCTGGGCACAGAAGATCTACAGGTTCCCTTGAACTGGTGGATCGAAATTTGTAACCAAAAACTCTGATTATGTCCAGCTTAACAGGGCCTTCCAGGCCCCGGGCCCCTGGGCTCTCAATGGATAAACTGGCACTGCCTATTAAGGATCTGTAGGAAATTCTAATTTCGGCTCATTTGATTTCAACTATATATCAGTCGGTCTACAAATATCTTGCAGCGCGTCTTAAACAACTATACCTAAAGCAATTCTCATTCGGGACAATTAAGCGTTTTCACTCTTGTCAATACTAGTTGCGATTTAAAGAATTCAGTCTTTTGGGTGGCAGATTTTCTGAGCATATGTAGATCAGATTATTTTCAGGGGCTTTATTGCAGTTAATATACATCCTCTGATGAACTGAGCATTTCTGGAATGTGTCCGTTGACATCATTGGAAGTTCAGTTCAGGTGGCGTATATGCCTGACACGCGTGCATCATAGCCATTATTAGAATTTCCATGGGGAAATATTCAACTAATAATGCTAGATTGTGCTGCCATCTAGTTTTAGATGTCTGAATTACCACTGATAAAAGCTGTTGACCTTGAGCGACCATAAAGATAAACTGTACTAATATAAACTACACTCACAGTGCCGGTTTATCCATTGGGTGGGGTGGCCAAGGGCCCAGAAGATCTCGGATAAGATGGACTTAACCAGGTTTTCAGGTAATAAATTTGCGAAGAAGGGGCTCGTAGATTCTTCTGCGCCCAGGGCCCGAAATGAGCTTAAATCGGCACTGATTACACTTTTACATATTCGTTGTAGAAAAAATAGGGACAAATGGTAGGAAGATAATAAAATTTCATAATTTTACAGTTCAATTCAGATTTTAGTGTTAGTAGAATTTAATTTAAAAGCATTAAAAAGTAAATTCGAATAGTTTAATACATATAACTCAACAAACTTTAGCTCGATTAATGAATTTTACTATCTTATATCTCTAATTTTTTTCTGGTCCATTTATTTATATTCCTAAAACTATAAAATTTGCTTTCAACTTCAAGGAAAATAATTTTTAAAAGCAGTAAAATTTGTATATAAAACAAACATTAAACATGTTTATACGTCTTTAATCTAAGTAAACTATTATATATACGCTGTTTCTATGCCTGCAATGCTATTTTAAAAAAAATACATGCAAGCAAACAGGAAACAAGATCAAATACTGTAAGACCATCTGGTATATTTGAATATACAATGGTTACTATCTCATGAATATTTAAATTGTTTTAACAAGTTAATGTCTTGGTGTAAAGATTAGTATCATTCCTATTTTTTACAGAAACATTTAAGATAAGCTACTTTTCAAAATTGCAACAAAATGTTGCGAATAATCATGAATATTGTTTTAGACAGAAAAATACGAATCAATTACACTAACAATTTATTAAAAGCTCGTACCTTGCTATATATACACACTTGTTTTGGTTTTAGATTTAAAATGATAAAATGAACAAACTTTAGAGAACTTTATCTTACAAATTACGCAAATATTAATTTTAATAATTTTTAGCAATGTGTATTAAATTTTAAGATATTCTCTGTCTGAGAAAGGATGGTTTTGAAGTTCAGTTATTGTTAATGGCATAATTTTTTTTAATTTAACCTTTTTATTTTAATATATTTATACAAATATTTAGTTTAGATCATTTACAGGAATTTAAATGCTTCAAATATGTTCTAAAACTCATGAAATTAGATAAGTTAGATGTGTGGAGATGTCTAAATTTTTCAATGTAAAAATAAACTAAGCGGTTTAAAATTTCATCCCATGTGCTGCACATCCTACTTTAGCCAAACCTTCATTTATCTCCAACTAGGCGAGTTATTATCCTCATATTAGATGGAAGTCCGATACAGAAAAATCAGATTTGGCGTAATTTGGCAAATCATTCTTCATTTTTTGCCACAAATGTGGGGTAAAATAGAATTCCACCTCAACAGCCTTACCGCTAATATCGTTGTGTTTGCAATTCCATTTTTAAAAATAAATTTAAATTAAAAGAAGCAAATCAACTGGTGACCTAAGTTGAGTTGTTGCAAAGAGGTTGCAGTCAGCCGGTTTATTTCACAAGGGCCGATTTAAGCTCAGCGCAGTTTGTGATATGGTCGATCTTTGTCGACCATATCTTTGAGGGTCAGCGTAAGTTAGAGGTGTGGGATTCTCGAAATGAAGAGACATTTTAGAATTCCTAATATGACTTTATTAAGAGTTTAACTTAAATTACTTATATATTGAACAAACTTATATTAAGTGAGAATAAACCAAAACACGCGCAATTGGATCACTTATCTAAATAATTATATTATCCGCCTACTCTCAATCCTAATAATATTACGAATTCGGAAAATAATCTTCCTACCTTGAATTCCACGCAACGGTTCAAACACCTTCAGATAGGCTGTTGGGCTCTCGTGCCATAGTATGCACCTTGTAGTAATGGCTAGATATCCGTGATTCCTTGGTTAGGCTGTCAAATTACACTTCTACCTTTTCCAAACTGAACTTTCTCTAAATTGCCATCCCGCTTACTAAAACTTCTGTCCTTTTAAAGGCTATCTTATTTGCATCTATACTTTCATTTCACTTCTTGGATTTGGGTTGGAAAAGATTTGCCATTAATCTTGGTTGTCAAAGAACCCAGAGGTTATGTTACAGAAAAGACGCGTGAGCCGTCACAAGTTGAGCACGAAAGTACAAAAGACGCCACAAATTTTAAAATTTACAATTTCCAACATGTTTTAGTTTCAAGGAAGAATAAAATAAAGAAAAGTTTTCAGATCACACTAGCCTGACATTTGTAATTAACAATTTCAACTGGACAAAGCCATACTAAACAAAATTTTCATACTCTGTTTTTATTCATCTGAAACATTTTCAAACAGTTACATTTGCTTTGAGTCATTGAATTTTTCTCCAATTTGCACATATTAGGTTGAAAAGTAATTTACGAACATTATGCTTTCTTATACTTTCTTTCTGCTTACGAACTTTCCCTTTATGATCAACTTAAGTGTTACAATTCACGGACATGTATTTACCGACTAAACAAATGTAAATCAAATCTTAATTCATTGTCTAGTCCAGACACGATACGTCTCAAGTCTGTGATAAAATAAATTAAAATTTAACAAAGCTCTTAAAAGATTTCCCTTAATTATGTATACAATTCTATTTTTTTTCCAGTTAAATTCTAAGACAGTTTCAATGAATTGCCCTCGTAATTTTGTTTATTAATCTGTCTACTTAAATTACAATCTTCAGCACTTGCATTTTATTCCATTTGTATGCTTGAAGTGTGAATGAAGTGTTAAAATTGTTACACACTGAAAATTCTTGTTAGAATATTCTTAACAGTACAATTCAGAGACTGTTATTTGATGCAATTTGTAAGTAACAAGTTTTAATTATGTATTACAATTTTTGAACATTCCGTACAATGCTTAATTCCGTTTAACTATATTATGTTATTGTATCATTTTAATTTCAATTTCTTGAGGGCCTTTTATAAAAAGCGGTAGTTCACGTATTCAAATTGTATAGATATTTCGAGGTTGCTGAACAGTATAATTTGTGTCAAACGCATTTAATATAAAATAAAAAAGCCAAAATTATATTTTGAATGTATTCTTGAGTTTTTTAAAAAATTTATTATTTCTTGAATTGATAGAAATAAGTTCAATAATTTGAATCCTGCATTGCTTAAATATAACTGCTTTGGCAGTACGCTATGTATAGTACGCTGTGCGTTTAAAGCTCTTTAGCAGTGTCATCTTAAAATATCTAGAGGGCCTGGGTCCTATACAAAAGTAGGCCTATATAGGACTTTTTTTTAAACAGACAGTACACATATAAGAATATGCCAGTGCTTCTCAAATGTGGGGCGCGCCCTCCTAGGGGGCATGATAACTCTACCAGAGGGTCGCGAGCATAGTGAAAAGTCGAAAACAAAAGTTATTTAAAAAATTATTAATTTAAAAGTAAACAAACAAAATACATTCCGACATAATAAAAAAATAAAATACACATTTACACTGATGTAATACATTTACAAATGTATCAATGTTGTACAATGTATCTTGTAATTAATTTAACGGTACTAAGTTAAGGACAACATAAATAATTACCAATAACCCCATGGGCTTGTCATATATAAGGTTATATACAAAAATTAATACTTGATAATACGTACGGCTTATAATTAATCCACAAACTGCCGATTAAAAGTTACGCGATTCACTCCCCAATGCCACCGTTTTCCACGTAGGCGCGCGTCTGTGATGTATTGAAAGGGGTCGGGGTGAGAAAAGAAACGAATAAGCAAATCCTCCGAAATAAGTAAATTCTTCGCAAATACTGCCAGGGTCCTTTTATTGCATTCCAAATCCTTCGTAATCATTTTACGGATATCAGAGTAAAAAAAATATCGCACTTCGGAAAGACGTATATATACATTCGGGGCAATTAACGCTTTGGCTTGAGCGAAACGTTTGTATACGCCGGTGGCACTGAAGGGGTTTAAAGTAGTATTGTAGCTTAGCGTCAAAGTGTATTATTGAATTAAATACATTGTTATTGGAGGGGGGGGGGGGAAGCACGATGAAAATTAATAATTGAATATTGGGTCGCAAATATTGAAACTTTGAGGAGTACTGGAATACGGAATAAACTCATACAAGCGCGAAGCCGTAACCGAAAAATGCAAGACTCATCATCTCACAAACTTAGACTGAAACCGATTTCACCGACTGTCGCCTTTCTACCAAATGAATAATGGTATATGGTGGCAGGCCTAGAGCCTAAATACGGACACGGCAAAATAAAGCACTCTCGTGAATGATGGCAGTTGGCAAATTGCGAAATCCTTAAATTTTTTGGAGAATATGTTCAGGAATAACATCTGAGGATTAAAATTATTCGGATCATCGTCTTATTGATCTCTGAGCCTGCGCCCAGTTGGCTCATCTTAAAAAGTCCCCCTCCCCCTGCTCTTTTGTCACTACTGTTTAATAGTATAGCATATTATAATGAATGAAATTTTATATGTTCAAGATTTAAGAATTCTATTATCCTTTTGAGTTTCAAATAAAATAGATTAAAATAAGTTAAAAGCGCAGTTATTATAGTCATCTGTAATTGAAAACTGCAACGCCATTCCGTGTGTAGAGTTATACAACACATAGACATACGTGGTGTAAAGATTCTCGCCACACAGCTGTGAATCGGCCTCTTAGTGGATCACCACACGTGCATTGGTACCAAGCAACTTTAAAATTTCTGCGTAGTCTTGTCTAGGATCACCCCGGAAACCTTTGACACCCCGAGGGACCCCTTTCCGCCCAATAGCTGGATGTAACTGGAAGCTAAAGACGCCGGCCTCTGCCATCCTCGAAGCTAGAGAGAGAGAACGGGAGATTGTCTGAAAACTTCGCTACGAACGAACACCAGAGAAACTTCTCCCTCACAAACCACATCATTTGAACTCTAAAAGTCTTTTGAATAAGTTTAATAGCTTCAGTGTGTGTATATTCCATAAATAATAGCTGTGATGTAAATAAACTAAATATTCAAATTACTCAATATCACGCTACCGTTATTTATCTTAAACGTCACAGTGGGAGCTATGTGTTACATGTGACTGCAATTTAATTGTGTGTTTGCTTGATGTTATTCTATTTGTGGCGTTACGTTTTGAAATTCAATGAAGGTCATCCAAAATGTGATACTGAAAAAGACAACATATCTCAAAACCAAATTTATTAGAGAGAGAAAAAACATTATACAAAGTAAAAACACTTCCCTAAACAAGGCAAGGAAGATGTTTTGAGCATTTTGTGCCGCAGGCTGTCCATATTCTTGCTGAAGTGTAACCGCAAAGAAAGCTGCTCTAAAGAAAAAGGAGGATATAAGGCTCCAAACTCACAGATGTACAATAAGGTCTGGCTCTCTAGCTGATCTGTGTAACGACATTGCAAACTAAAGGAAGAGGAAGGGAAATCTAACTGAAGCCATAATACCGGGTTTAAAATAAGATGGCACGGAAACAACACTAGTTAACCACTCTAATGATGTCTCCAAACTCTAATCCGACAATCGTGAAAATTGTAGGCGTAAGCGGGACATATCTGTAAAAACAATGTATTACCATTAGGTTATCCCTATCCCAGTGCTTCTCAAAGTTTCAATACTTGTGACCCAATATCCAATCATAATTTTCATCACGCCCCTACACATAAATATGATGCATTGAATTCAAAAATATTACACTTCGACGCTAAAGCTGCAATATGATTTTAACCTCTTAAGTGCCCCATCCAGCGTATACAAACGTCTCACTCAGCCAAAACGTTAATTGTTCTGTACGTATATATATATATTTCCAAAGTACGATCTTTTCTCTGTATTGCTATCCATAAAATTATTCCGAAGGCTTTGGAATGCAATAATAGGACCATGACAATGTTTGCTAAGGATTTACTTATTTGAAAGGATTTGATTATTTATTACTTTTCTCTCCCCCAATACACTCCATGCACTCGCCTACGTGTTGAAAAACGGTGGCATTGGGGAGCGAATCGCGTTACTTTTAGTCGGCAGTTAAGGGATAAATTATGAACCGTATAAATTATCAAGATTGCTGATTTTTGTGTATAATTTTATATATGACAAGCCCATGGGGTCACTGGTAATTATTAAACTTGTTCTTAACTTAGTACCGTTAAATTAATTATAAATGTATCAGTACTGCACAATGTATTTTATATGTGTTTTATATCAATATAAATTTATATTTCATTTTTTTTAAGTCAGAATGTATTTCGTTTGCTAACTTTCTGTAAATTAATAATTTGTTTTAAAATAATCTCTTGTTTTCGACTTTTCAATATGCTCGTGCCCCCTCCTAGAGTTATCATGCCCCCTAGGGGGTGCACCCCACAGTTTGAGAAACACTGCCTTTCCCGCCATCCATGTACCAGTGTTGATGAAAAGTCATGTGATTTAGACAAAAGAAAATGCGGAAATGGATACCTTTAAGCAACTATCATTTATTTTTTGCAGAAACTCTGTCTGATATTTTGATTGAATAACGAACAAGTATTTAAAATGAGCTAAGTATACACTCAAAAGTACTTTTTTAATCTAAATCTTTTTTAAAAAAAGATCTTCAAAATCTTTTTTAAAATTTATCTTACAATGCACATTAATTGTGTCCTATTTCGAAATCCTTTCAAATTTTTAAATAAAGTTTATAAAGCTTAATTTCTATTATTGCAGATCATATTTAAGGATAACCTATGACAATGTGAATGGTGATAGAAATAATATAAAATGAATGCTGTAAGTTTTCAGAAATTAGAAATCTCGCTCATTTTAATGTATTGTAAATAATTATGTATAGCAATAAAAAAAAGAGCATTCCCTGACAAGAAACCAATTTTTAAGCAATTTTATCTGAACAGTATCAAGAAATTAACTCACAAGTCCAGAAAATTTTGATAAAAAATAGACTGCTTGAACGATTTACATCAACGTAGATCATCTATTTAAATCGGAATATAAAAAAAAAGAATATTCACCAACACAATATTCAATTTCCATAAAACTATACCACGACACAGAACACTGCGCAATTCCAAAGGCCCTACAGGTATACACATTCATAAAACAGCAAGCAATAAGAAATCCATGTTTACTTGCGCATTAAACGGTCGACAGAACAGAATATTAAAACGGAATTAATCGTTCCAACAGAAATAGCGATAGTTGCCTTCTGGCAAATCTAACATCGTCAAAACCTTAAAAAAAACATTACCATCTCACCATCCTAGAAACTGCGCTATCGAGTGTGCTTAACAATGTGGCTCATTACAATAGGCTTCGAAAAAGCAAACAATGATAAGAAAAAAACGGGGGTAATTAAATAATCAGACCGCTAGGAAGGAAGCACCAAAAGGGCATTTATTAGGGTCAATTATGCCACGCTTTTCCTTTTGTTTTGAGAGGGTGGAAGGGGAAAAAAATTCACTTAGAGACAATGGCCTCATATTGCCTTCGGTAAGAAGATATTGAAGTAGGGATAACGATTTTTATCCGGTGAAGATATTAAGAAATTTTGCCGTGTGTGTGTGGAGAGAGGTAACAATCAAACAGGTCTTCAGATGCATATTCATATGTATAATGATAATCTTTGTTATCTAAGCAATATATTAAGGTATCCGACTACGTTCGGAACCGTGATTTTAAAAAAGCGCATAAATGGATAATTTTCATGATATTTAGTGTCACAGATTAGAATACATGTATAAAATTGTTTTAAGTACATTTTTTGACAAATAAAATTTATTTAAATACAATATTTCGGCTAAAAATGAACTTACAATAACCTTTTTTCAAAATGTTCTCCTTTGGTGAAAAATGCTTTTATTGTAATAATATTTTCCCTATATATAGCTCAGACCTCTGTACAGAGGCCCAACTATGATTTTGGAAAAATTCCCATTATTTTCAGAGTTACAATCATTTGAAATATATAATTATCACCGTTTTTTTCTTAAAATTGCCCCCTTCTGTTGTCGTAAAATACGGATAAACGCACTTCTAAGTCATATATTTCAAAATTCTAGTTGAGCCTCTGTACAGAGGTCTGAGCTATATTCAGGCAAAATATTATTATAATAGAAGCATTTTTCACAGGAGGAGAAGTTTTTGAAAAATGTTTATTCTAAGTTAATTTTTAGCCGAAATATTGTACTTAAATAATTTTTTATTGTAATTATATTCTTAAAACAGTTTTATATACATTTTCTAATCTAAGTGACACTAAATATCATAAATATCCATTTATACGCTTTTGCAAAATCACGGTTCCGAACGTAGTCGGATACCTTAAGTCGCAAAGGATTTGCTATAAGGAAATTCTGTCAGTCTATATTTGTCTATGAAAAGCTATATTCACATTTAATGTAATTTTGATACACTTCCGTTTCGCCGACGCAAATATCGCCAAGTTGGTGACAACAAACAAAATACGAATAAAAAATGTTAATAAATATTAGTTATTTGTTTTTCCATCCATTTTTCATGTATTATGAAAAAGAACTTAATGATAAGAAAAGACTACAACTTGTTTTTAAAATGTGGTGGTAAAAGGTTACCATCGATAATATTCCTTTTGGCGTCGGTTGTATCGTTTTTGGCGACTTTATTTCGCGTGTCGGGGAAACGGAAAATACCAAATATTTTATTCGCCGTCACATTCAGTGAGTGAGTGAGTGATTATTAACGTCACATTGTTCAGTTACACGAGGGCTTTTGGTGATGGACCTCTTAATTTTGAACCATGGTCAAGTGACGAGGACGACACCGTAGTCACTTTCAGGCAATCAACGCATGCGTTTGCGTAATACTGCAATATTACTGCTATGGCAAGAAATGCCTTTGTTATCGTTTTCCTGCACTATTGGTGAAATTCTTTCTTTCATCTTTTGAGGAAAATTAGGACTAGACTCCAGTGGTGTTTAAGTTTCAATGGATTTAAGAACGAATTCGGTAATTATTCGTCCCGTTTGGCATAATGAGTTCAATATCTTGGCATTCGCAAAGTAAACAAAATTTAAAATTTGGGGAACTATCAAAAATAGAAATCGCATTACATTTAATATCGCAGTTATAAAAACCAAAGCAATTTTTTTTTAATAATTTGGTTTGATTACGTTAAATTAGAATAAGTCGTGTAAAAAGGAAATTAATTATTTTTCTAAATCGCGTTAAATTAAAATCGGGTAAAATAGAACTAGGTGAACTACGTTGATCAATGGCAATGGTACACTGAAAATAAAAATGTTAGACAAGACTATAGTGTCAGTTTCATTAAATTTATTGGCTTTGCTAATGTCATATCACGTATAGAAGCAAGCCCATTTAATTTTAGAATCAGTTTAATGAGACAAATGTACCCTGGCACACTAATCTAAAATTTATTTCTAAAATCAAAAGCGAAATTGCATTCTTGTTAAGATTCTCATCAGAGCCTGCAAGTTAATGGCAATCAACTTGCATTTATATTTACACTTCTTGATCCTCATACAAAAAAACCTTTGCCCACAAATATATTATACCAAATATAGAGAACATTTTCTGTTTGGTTTTCTGATTTTGTCTGGGTAGACCGCAAAAAAATCTCCTTGCGTGCCTCTAGTTGACTATCTCTGGACTGGTGAAATGTAAAATTGAAGAACCTTTTTTACAGTACTTGTTAAACATTTATTGTTTTTGCTTCTTAAGAAATAACAAGTAATACAAGAAAAAAAATTTAAGTATAAATTCCTACTTAGATCAACAAAGAAAAATTTATTTTAGCTACTTTTTATTAAATAGTTACAATTAATATATATATACGTATGGCAGAATCACAACATTAAGTGGTAATTCATTTTTATTAATTTTCATTAAAGTATCGTATTGTCATCCAAAACAATCGTGTATATAAAATTTCAATTCAAATGGATGCTTTAAAACGTGAGAAAAACAAATCTTTTAAAGTTTTGACCCTAGTAACTAAAAATGAAACCAACGTGACTGTATCCGTAATTCTTTAAATAATTAGTTTCAGTTAATTAATTTTAATTCATTATAATTAAATTATCGTATTTTTAGCCAAAACAATAGTTTATAGAAAATTGCAGCTCAAAAGAGCGCTTTAAAATGTGAGGGTTAAAAAAAACACCTTTTCATGTTTTGACACAAGTCGCCAAAATGATACCAACGTGGCTGTATTTGTAATTCTTCAAATAATTAGTTTTAATCAATGAATTTAATTTTTATTAATTATAATTAAATTACTGTCTTGTCATCCGAAATAATCATGTATATTAAATTTCAACTCAATTGAGCACTTTAAAATGTATTTTACTAACGATTGAAAATTCCACCAAGATAAATAAATAAATAAATATATAGAGAGTGTGAGCTAATGGTAGGAATTGAAAAATATTAAGACAAAGAATATTTCTAAATAAAATTTTTATTTCATTGTTCACTTTCTTTCTTGAATAGTTATCTAACACATTAAAATTTCGTAACAGTTTTAGTTTAAAGACTTAAAAGTAATAAACAAATATTAGCGTGTTGCCATAGTAAGATTTCTCATGACACAAGTCTACGTCTTTGCTTTTTTCATTACGAATGACAGCTACAACCTTGAAAAATGCAGAAAAAAAAATTCCCGTGAATACAAGGAAAAATTCTATTAAATACACCGGAAGTGTTAATGAATTACTATTTTAAGAAATGACCACAACCCATTTTCTTCATCATTTAACTAGAAATGAGTCAGGTCGTAGAAGAAAAATCGTTTTATAAATCATTAAAAAAAAAACTTAATGATGGCAGTGATTATAAATCAACGTACATAAGCCGTTGCTCTATTTCAGTTGCCAATAATCTTTTTTGCTTAGTCATCTAATTAATTCCGACTCTGTTGCCCAATTTACTAAAGTTTGGAAATAATGGGAAAAAATGCTGAGAAAATTTTTAAAAAATGCATTATTTTAAATGAATAACACATTATGTTACTTATTTTAAAATTTTGTCGAAACATAAATGGTAATTTAAATGCCATACCCCCAAATTATCAAAAATTTATATGCAAAGGCCAAATTAAAACAAAAATTATTTAAATAAAATATTAATGTTAATATTTTACAACTTTCTACAAAATTATTCACAAAAAAATACTTTAGAAGGAATGTAAAGAAAATACTAAACTATTCGAAGTATTTAAAAGAACCTTGACAGGAGTATTTTAACGTTCTAAAAAATAAATAAAGCATCCACCTTCATACATGATCATTAATCATTTGTTATATTTGAGTATGTTTCAGAATATATTAAAAATATATAAAACAAAATCTAAGAAACACACCCCTTTCGTATCTGAATGGTATCCGAATTACTTGAAATGTGACCATGATTTATACTCTTATCGTGATTTGTACCTAATTTAAATTTCTTTCCATGCATTTGTTTACATTTTCAGTTCCTACACACAGAGTGATGCCTTAAGACTTCTTGAGGTCTTCGGTCCATATGTAAAAGTAGGCCCCATATTTAACGCTTTTAAGCAGACAGTATTCAGTCTATGTTGTCAAATACTCGTAATAGATGGGGGCCTCTTTCCGTTCTCGGCTATGTTTTAAAAGGGTCATGATCCGAATAATTTTTATATGGTCAAGTATTATTCTTGTAAATATTTTCTCAAAAACAGGACATTTCAAACTGCGTGGCAAAAGTGGCAAGACTGTATTATTATGCGATGACCGTTGTCTAGGCCTAACACCATAAACAATCAATTAACTCATTTGGTTGAGTGAGTGAATATTAACGTCGCACTGTTCAGATACTTTTGGCGACGGACCTCGTAATTTTGAACCATGGTCAAGTAACGAGGACGACACCTGAACTCACTCTCAACAGATTTAACGTTCATCGCTCCCCTACACGGCGAGTTTTCATCGGTACTAGGCTCGAACGCACGGCACACCGGGAACGAGTTCCTTATCTTGACCACTAGGCTATCACGGCCACTTCATTTAGTTGAAATGCAGTTATCGTTCGAACCGGTTTGTGCCTAGGTTTTTGAGAGATTGAAATAAATAAATGTGCACCATTCACAAATTACCGTTTGTATAAGTATTTGACAATGCATGCTATATACTGTCTACTTTTAAAGACCTCGGGTAAGGCCTACATTTGCATAGGGGGGCCAGAGACTAAAAAACTTAATTTTTTGGGCCCAGGAGAGAGTCTTCAAAGAGTCTTAAGACGTCCCTGTATATATGTCGCAGGAAATTGATGAAATTAAGAATCTCATCAAATCCCTAAGGGAGATGATCACTTGACGGTAGATGTTAAAATAACGTCTCTTCAAGGTCATTTTCCTGATAAAAGTACTTGGTTTGAACGAATCCCTGAGCTGTTTCAGTGAAATGAAATAATATTGTCAAGAGTAAAAGTGTTTATTTAACAAATAGGGTGTGCATTATTAAACGTAGAAGTAAGTAATTCAACACAACATTAGTCAATGAAATACAAATTATTTATTCGAAACTAATTAATAAATAATTAGAAAATTAGGATGGTAATCAATCCCTATGTTAATCCTATGGTGCCATTTTTTAAAGATATGGGGGTTGATATTTAAGGGATCGATAGTACTACCTGTATGGTTAGGAAATACAAGGACTCGACCCCCAAGTGTCTCCTCCCCCCTCCTGGAGAGCATTTTGCCAATGCAAATCCTAACTAGTTCATTTCACTGAAACAGTTCAGGGATTTGATAAAATCACTTACTTTCATCAAGAAAATGACCTTGAAGAGTCGTCCAGCCAGTATGGTGGCTATGACCCTCGAAATGTAACCGAGAGGGTTCAGGCTCGAATCCCTAGTAAGACATGGTTGTATCTTCTTCGGGAAAGAAGTCGGTCTTTCGCCTGTAATGGATTCCCGTCTCGAAAAGAAAGCAGAGCACAACTTCTTGTTATATTCTGGGATCATCATCTGTAATAAATGTGTATATTCTTCTGTTTGTATTGTATGCTTTCTGTTCTTCTCTTGTATTTCATATATGTTCTCAGGATAAAAAACACA
This sequence comes from Trichonephila inaurata madagascariensis, assembly GCA_019973955.1. Classification (NCBI taxonomy): domain Eukaryota; kingdom Metazoa; phylum Arthropoda; class Arachnida; order Araneae; family Nephilidae; genus Trichonephila; species Trichonephila inaurata. The sequence goes on along the minus strand of BMAV01025094.1, from coordinate 165,130 downwards.
CGACAACAATAACATGACCTTGAAGAGACGTTATTTTAACATCTAGTCAAGTGATTCCTTAGGGATTTGATGAAATTCATAATTTCGCCATTTCCCTGCGACATATACACTGTCTATTTAGTAAGTGAGTGAGTGAATATTAACGTCGCACTGTTTAGCTACACGAGGGCTTTTGGCGACGGACCTCATAATTTTGAACCATGGTCAAGTGATGAGGGCGACACCTGAGCTGGAAACCCCTTCTCCAAACTACTACACCACACCAATGGGAGGACATTTGAGCTCTCGACAGATTTGACGTGCATCGCTCCCCTACACGGCGGGTCTTTAGTAGTACTGGGCTCGAACTCATGACATGCCTGCCATGATCCGATACCTTTACCACTGGGCTGCCGCAGCCCCTACACTGTCTATTTAAAAGGATTGCAGATGGGGTCTGTTTTTGTATAGGGTCATAGAACCTTGAAAAATCTTCAGTCACTGTACATAATAGAATCAAACTTCAAACAAATATTTCGGGCTTTTAATTCAAACCGTAACCTGTTCCTTTATTTAAAAGTTTTCCCTTTTACAAAAAGCAGGCGTTATTTTTATCAGTGTTTTATTCTTTCCTTCCCCTTTTAAATGTATAGCTTTTTATCCCATCGCATTGTTCAGTCCTTGCAAAGAAGTAAACCTCAAGGTGTTTAAGAACTTCTAGGTCAAGTCAAGAAGTACAGGAAACTCATTCAGATGCAATGTAATGGTCCTTGACAGAAAGGAATGACACTCCACATAATCGATTGTTTGAAGAAAAGAACCTTTCGGGCTCCGATCAATCCTTGGTCAAGCATCCCTGCTTCGTCTTTAAGTCGAGCTCGGATATAAAAGTCCGTTTCAATCAGAATGTTAAAAAGAAAGTTCTGAAATTGAACCTTGGAGTCCAGAGGTGCGAAATGCACATTTTAAATTGTGAGGGATCGATCTTTGTCAGTTCAAGAACAATTTTAAATCTATCGTTGCTTTGTATTTTATGTTTTGTTAATATATGTTATTAAGCATTCAATTTTTCTCTGGTTTTAATCAGAATCAACAGAAAATGTTTAAGCTAATGAAAAATGATAATTAGTGTTGCCTGTGCATATGTAAGTATATAGTCTGGTATTTACATATATGCAAGTTAATGAAATAAATTAAAATGTTTCTATATTAATTTCTTCATATATATATATATATATATATAACTCATATTTAAAATTGTTGAGAGCAATGTAAAAAAAAAAATATTAACAAGATAATATTATTACAGCATGAAAAAATAAAATCAAAGACCAGTAAAAAATTAACAGATATGGGAAAAAAAATTATTCGAATATAACATGGACACAAACTGATTAAGTATAGAGTCAGAGAAAAGTAACAAAGGGAGAAAAAATTCTTACAACAAAATTAGAATTTTCCCCATTTATGGTCTTTTAAAAACATAAATGTGTGATATTTTAAACAATATAATATTACATTAAAAATAATAGGAACTCATTTATTGTTTTTAAGAATATATAATGCGAATTCTCTAAATTTCAAATGCAAATAAAATAATTCGGATACACGGCAAAATTTTCAATAAATACCTCGCACAAAAATATTTCGTTTAGAATTCTGTAAAATATACAACGTGGCTAAGCAGATTTTTTCTTTTTTTAAAAAAAAGGAAAGAAAGAAAAGATTGATAACTTTGATTATCATTGACATATATTATAAACATTATCCGAAAACTTTAAAAACGAACAGAAAAAATAAAAAAAGGTATTTTAAGAAAACGGCCACAAGATATATTTTTTCCATCGCCATTTTAAAGAATCTGCGTTGTTCTTTCTAATTTAACAGGAATTAGTTTTTTTTTAAAATCATTCATCGTTCTCTTGCTTTTCCTACATTATATAAAACTGCACAACATTTAAATAAAATTCAGTCTAGTAAGTACTTGTAAGTTATTTTCCTTTATTTATTATTATTATTATTTTTTTTTTATTTTTTTTTTTACGAACACTGTGTCGTTTGTTAAAGTTTTTTTAAAAGTGTTTGAGAAGGAAAAAATTAATTTTTTCCCTTGTAACTGTAAAAAAAAGGTCACCGAAAGATTACAAATGTATTGCATTCTTCTTTAAAAAATTGTTCATATTGAAAAGTCACACATATTTAATTTTTTTTTTTTTTTTAAAAAAAAACTTTTTTTGAAAGCCTTTTGTAATTATATATATAAGGTTTTCATTTTCTGTTAGAAAATCCACTTTTTATGACTCTTTATGTTTCTTTTATGTAACTTTCGTTTACTTTTGCAACTCTCATCTTTTAATATTGAACATATCGAACGAAATTATATTGTTTCTGTTGCGTTGGCATCACGTTTTTAAACAAAATAAATTGGCCCTAACAAATGTTCAAGCTTATCTCTCAATGCTTTTTTATTTTCAGCTAACTGAATGACAAAAAGGAGAAAAAGAACCACTTCTTTTTGTGCAATATTAATACATTTGTTTGTTCATGGGAATGAAAATTTATCGCTCTCTAAATCAACTAGAACCCGCATCCAAAAGATAAAGCGCAACGCGTAGGAGAAAGCGAGTTGACAAGGCAAATAAACCCAAGAATTCTCGCTACCACCTGTTTATATCTGCAGTATATCACACAAAAGGAGATGTACAACTCAACCGCAGCAAAACAAAACGGCTTATCCCACACCAGTTACTGCAACTTCATGCAACCCGATCCCAGCTTTGCCGTTTATCAACGTAACGTCCAATTTGCGAAGCTAGCTTTCACAAGCGGCAGATCTCACCCAACGTTTAAATATCGCTAAACTCGATCGCTCAACTCTGATTTTAAGCGGATGACATCAGACCTCCAAACAGTGATGTCATTTCCGCCTTGTGATGTCATCACAGTGATCTTCCTATTGGTTGAAATGGTCCCATTGAATGGAGGAAGCTATTACCGCTATGGCACTTCGCGTGATTTTTATTATGGTTTATTTTTGTTTTTACCAGCGGGTTTTTCGCTTTTTACTGTTTTTGTTAACTCTTCTTCCTGTGCGCTGTCATCATTTCAGGGATTGCACCGCTAAATTGTTGGAGAGGGGGAGGGTTCGCAAATAACTGAGTTAGCTGCGTTACTAAAGATTGACTGGGAGTGTAACTGTTCCGAGAAAGAATTGTTATTCTTTGCATTTATTTCTATTTGAAGGGGAAGTTGAAGTAAATGGTTATGTTGTAACGGATTTCTGTTTCGGCAGTTTCAAAAATGGAAAAGTTGAGTTTAAAAATCTAATATAGAATATTTGTATTTTATAACAAGGCCGCACAGAATTAAATAAACTGTGATATTCTTATGAAATATTGTTTACATAGTAAGATGCGAGTGTGTGTAATACTTTATTAAAAAATCATAAATAAATTGTTGAATTAATTTACCATTGTGGACGTTTCATTTCAACTCAGTGGCTCGACAGCCCACGAGGGCCAAAGCCTTCTGTGCCTATCTCAGTTTTCCTGACCTTACGCACTGAGGTGCATGAGCAGATGTTCCGGCCAGGTGGTTTACTTCCCAAGTTGATGGTTTTCTTCCTCAGTGTTTACTTCCCAAGCAAGCTTGGTATTCATTTATCAACCCACTGAAGGGATGGAAATCTGAGTTTACTTTGTCCAGCCCGGGATTTGAACCCCAGACCTATGGCGTGGAAGCGCGAAACGCTACTACTCAGCCACTAGGACCTTTCAGGTTAAGAAAATATGGAGGGAATCTCAATTCTTATGCCCTCCTCATCATAAAAAATTAAGTGTCTGCTCAAGGGATTGACGTAATGGGTTTCGATTGACTACATGAGTGTTAAAAGAGTAGTAAGGAGGAAGAGTGGGGAGAACGTTTAGGTTGGTTTTTTAATCAAGTCCGTCCTTTAAGAAACTATTCTCTTCGGTTGAAATATCGACCACATGTCTTATCAGGAGTAAACACAAACATTCCAAGTCAAAATTTCTTATTTAATTTTTCATGAAAATCTGAACACAATTAAATTTTTTTAAATATACATTGAACTATAATATCGTGATTACTTTAGAGTAGTCTTTCTAATTAAAATTAAAATTCTACACAGTTCATCACCATAACCCTTATAATTTTCTTTAAGGTATTCGACTACGTTCGGAACAGTGATTTTGCAAAAGCGTATAAATGGATAATATTTATGATATTTAGT
>BMAV01025094.1:121287-141668 GCA_019973955.1 Trichonephila inaurata madagascariensis | reverse complement strand
GTTAATATTGCTTTCTGTTGTATTTATATTATGTTAAAATTGTAATATTCGCAAGCAACGCTATTCCTTACATTATAATGGCGATTTAATGAAGTCAAGTTGGCATAATTTTTAGTGACCCTGTTGGCAACTTGGCTAATGATTGAATGATGCAGAAGTTGATATGCTATAGCGTAACCTGGTGGGGAGCTGCAACAAAGAGGATAACACAAAAACCTTCTCCACAAAAAAATACATGTACATACCGATTTTCATATCTGATAGTTTGAACGGTGTTGGAGTGAAACGAGGTCATAGATATCCACAGATACGTTATAACTACAGGTACGTACAATCCTCCTCCAAATTATTTCAATGTTTGAAATTTTTCTCACAGATGGACCTTTATATCAATGTTAATGGGAGTTTAAAGAGCGAATTGAATTATGTGTGTGTATTGTCTCGGTTAGTGTGTGTGGTATTAATGTAGTTAGTGAACTTATAAAGAAGGTTTTTCCCGCAATATTAGAGAATGATCTCACATAACTTGTGTTTTAATAGTTAAAGTTTGCTAACGTCTCTCTCTAAAGTAATACGAGTGTTATTGACGAACGGACCTCACAATTTTGAACCTCAATTGACGAGAACGACACCTGTGCTGTCTTTACCCTCTCCAAACTTTCCCACCATGCCAAAGGAAGGATTTTGAGTTTCAATAAGTTTGACGTGAATCAACCCCTTTACATAGTGCGGCTACAGTGGCTCTGGAACTCGAAGCCGCGATTCGACAATCGTCAGCCACAAGTTCATGACCACGACTACTAGGATACCGTGGCCACCAGCTTGTGCTTCAAATTTAACTGGTTTTTAATACACATTTATATATATCATGCATATCTTCGTTTTCCCAACTGTGATACATGTTGTGTTTCATGTACCAATAAAGTGGTATAGTAGTTAGTAAGTGGAATAATGATCAAGTTTTTCTACGAATAGAGGGAACGAAGTTGCGGACGACCTTGCGAAGGCGGCTACCAGCAATCCTGTGGATCCGGAAGACCACATGGTTCTTACATCGACTGAGATCTACTCCAGGGCTAAAGAATTAATATGTAGAACCTGGGTAGTCCCTCCTGTACACCCATGGTACTTTCAAAGACACCCTGGATCCGCCATACCATTCAAGGGTTCCAGATCATATCAAACGGCATTCTCACGATTTTTGACTGGTCACCTGAGGTGCATGAGTTTTGAGGGTGGCAAAAGAAGCTTCCTAATTTGCCCCAAATGTAACATCAGTCCTTTTTCTCCTCAGCACATTTTGCAATGTGCTGTTGCATCCCCCTGCTGTTCTTAGACTTTGTACAGGTTTATGGACTCATGGATCTGGTCTAGTTTCACTAGACCAGATGGGGATTTGTCCCACTACCACCACGAATAGAGTTCTGTTGGAGAAGTTAGTCAGGACAGTAACTACTTTCGTAAATTAAAAAAAATTACATTATACGGTTAAAATTTGTAATAAAAATGAGCTTTAATATGAAGTAGTAACACATTTGTGAAAAACTTGTATCGAAGCAAGCAGCTGTAAGAGTCGTTAATCTATTTTATAAGGGGGTGTTAAAAAGGACAATTTTACTTTCTCCAGTAGCGCACATAGGAATTTTTCAAAGGGGGGGGGTCCAGGGTCGAAAGTCCACCATTCTTGTATCATGCTCCTTTTTGTTTTGTCGATTTTCGGGAACAAAAAATAGTAAAAAACTAATTATTGAATAAATAATTAGCATTAATCATTATAACAAACATTTAATTAAATGTTAGGTACTATATATATAGAATTATAATAAATCGGAAAAAAGTCGAGGGCTTTGAAGGGGGTTCCGGACCCTAGGACACCCCCCTTGTGTGCGTCACTGACTTCCTCCTATTGTATTGATCAAACTATATAAGATTCAATTTTTATGTTATCAAACTCGAATTATATATGTTTTCAATGTTTAGAAATTCCAAAAATATAATAGGAAATTATTTGGAAGAGTATATAGATAATACTTCCAGTAATAATCAGTAATAGTATATAGATAATACAATCCAATAATCATAGTAGGTTAATTAGTCTCTTAGCCACCAATATAGATAATTGTTAAAAGTTACTTAGTATCAAAACTTGTATACTTGCATGTGATTGTGAAAATGATGACTTTAGTATGTAACTCATATTTGCGATTTAGCTATGCGTATGTAATATTTATGCTCTGTCATAATATTGGACATTGTTATATAATTATTAAGACACCAGTAATGGATTATGCTTTTAGCAATGATAGAACTGACTTAAGCACGCAAACACTTTACTAATCACTTAATTTCCACTTACGCCTATAAAACTGATGTTATTACTATAAATGTTAGACAAGGAGTGGCAGTAATGGTGATATTATGGTCAAATCATAAATTTAATTATTGTACTTAATTGCAAAATATATTTATTTAATTGCAATACATTATCAAATTAAGAATATATATATTAGGATGTTTATATAAATTAAGATTTATATAATGAAGCAATATATCACATTTAACTAATTCACAGCAAGACTATCATTAAAGCTCGCAAAAGGCTAAGTTCACTATGACGTCATTAGTCACATGATAAATGCAATCACGTCTTTTAAGCCTATCAGTTCATACATTTATATGACGTCATAGCCACGTGATAAATGTAATCAATCTTTTCCAACAATCAGTTCAACTCGTAATGTCTCTATGTTGCCAACTTTTGATTTTTACAGAAACTTTCGTTAAAAAGTACTCAATGTTCACAATAATTACACACATAAGTAATCAAAATATATTTCGTTTAAGAAACTTGGCATCACACGTTGGACACACCTCTACGTCTTTGCAAGAGGCACTGTGACTGTTGCGAGGTACAGGAATGACGTCTTGGAGCCAAGGACGGTTTTAAGACTTCTTGAGACCCTGGGCACCAACGCAAAAGTAGGTACTAGACCCCTACACAAATATAGCCTCCCCCATGACCCTTAAAAGTAGACAGTATATAGCATACGTTGTCAAATACTCGTACAAATAAATCATCTGAAACAAATAAATGTGTATGATTTACCACCTCGACCGAATGCCGCCTTTTGACTAAATGGGTAATAATGGTGTATGGTGGTAGGCCTAGGATTATGCAAGGACGACGATCATCACTCGTAGCCAGTTGACATAAATATACATGACATATTGTCCGAAATTCCCAATTTTTCGGAGAATACAACCATAAATAACCTTTGACCTTTGAAATTATTCTAATCATGATCTTATTCAAGGTCCCCATTGTGACGGAGGCTCTGGGACTAGTTGGCCCATGCGTTAAGATATTCCTGCTTGGAGCCCTATGCTCACCTGGTCTCGGGAGCAGTTAGCCCTGATTTTATTAGAATAAAAGACAACTCGATGCACATTGAGCTCATCTGGACGACGTATTTATGGAAAATGAGAATATTCGCCGAATGGATTGGGCCAGTGTTTCTTAAACTGTGGGGCGCGCGAGCATATTGAAAAGTCGAAAACAAAAGATTATTTATAAAAAAAAATATTAATTTACTGAAAGCCGACAAACAAAATACTTTCTGATATAATAAAATATAAAATACACATTTACACTGATATAATACTCTTATAAATGTACCAGTACAGTACAATGTATTTTATTATTAATTTAACAATACTAAGTTAAGAATAAGTTTGTTAATTATCCGTGACCTCATGGGCTTGTACTATCACTTATCTTGATAATTTGCATGGTTTTTAATAAATTCCTTAACTGCCGATTAAAAGTTACTCGATACGCTCCCCATTGCCACCGTTTTCCACGTAAACAAGCGTATTTTGATGGGGTTTTTTTTTGTTTTTTTTAGGGGGAAGAAAACAGGAGTAAATATAAGCAAATCCTCGCAAACAATGTTAAAGTCCTCTTATTACACTCCAAAGCTTTCGGAATAATTGTATGGATAGCACTGCACAGAAATACGTATATATACGTCCAGAAAATTAATGCTTTGTCTGAGCGAGACTTTTATATACGTCGGTGGCACGTAAGAGGTTAAAGTTGTATTGTAGCTTTAGTGTGTCAAAGTATAGTATTATTGAACTCACACATTGTTATTGTATGGAGGGGGGCTCGATGAAAATGATGAGTGAATAGTGGGTCGCGTATATTGAAAGTTTGAGAAGCACTGGATTGGGCAGTTAGATCTTCAGATTTCATTCGTATACAGCTGTGTTGCCCAAGCATTTTATTACCATGGACTGGTTAACTTTTGATAATTTTACCGCGGCTCACTTAGGCAGGGACGTTGATTGATTATAATTTAGATTTCTTGATTAAATAATTTATTGTATTTAAATAAGCCTTCAGAATAAAATACAGTTACACCAAAAGATGAATGGAAGCGAGTTATAAATAGGAATATAAAGTGATATCCATAAATAGCCACAAAAACACGAGAGAAATGCACCACAGGGAATATACTGAAAATAATTTAATGTTCCTTTGGCGGCCCGGTACCATATGATCTACGGCCCGGTACTGGTCCGCGGCACAGGGGTTGAGGACCACTGGTATAAAGCATGCCTGGGACCCTCTGGGAAGAGCAATTGCAACTCCCTTCCAATACTTGAAAACAGAGTTGCTGAACGAATGAGATAAATTGCCACCGGAACTCATAAATTCAATTATTTCAGGTATAAAATCACGGTATGAGACCTGTTTATCTGACAGAAGGGACCATACCCTCTATTAACCAAATTTTGTTTGTTATATTCTGCAACTGCTGTTTCATACCTTTCGATTTCGACGAGTGTTAATCGTGATCATGCGTGTGTAAATTAACTGTTGAATGATTAATTTTTTTTAATTATATCCGCCCAATATGCATACCAAATTTTATATAAATCGGTCGAGTAGTTCTAGAGATAATCCACAAAATCTAAAAATTCTTAACTTTGAACACAATTGTATTTTACAGTAAATTACTCTTAAAGGAAGTTGTAGTTACTAATTTCTCCACACGTCCAGACATAAATAATGATAAGTTTTCAATTATTTCCAGTTCCACAGACAGTAAACTTTTTATTAAATATTCAGAGAGAAAGATTAACACTTTTATACACATACAAAGTCGATAATAACTATACATTTTCACGGAAGATAGAATAAATTGTAATTACCTTAATAGTTAAATCGCATATTACTATTCCTATTGTGTAACTTCATGATAACGCCTTGCGTGTGTTGAAACAGACAGAACATTTTTTTTTAGCTATAATTTCGAGAAAACAAAATAAAACAGTAATTGCTTAGCCAGGTTTTATCCTTTTTATTATTATTCATAACGATTATCCATTTTTGCTATTTACAGATCGATTTTCATCGTTTAACTTTCGTCTTTAGTTCGAAATTTCGTTCGAAAAGCCCTTGTTTCTCTGTTTGCCAAAGTCATTAAACACGGTACAGACATATCGCCAAGAAGAAAATACCAACGTTAGTCACGTTTGAATAGTTTTTAATTCGTTCGATGACTTCTTTCTAAAAAAGGCAAAACATGGAATAGTCATTTTCTTAATGTGAAAAGTTTCAACTTTTATGTATAATGCAAAATTGTTGGAACTCAATTATTACTTATTGTTCCATTAAATACCTTGATTAAATTAGGAGTGATAATTTAAATTAAAAAAATACACTGTATTTTTTAATAGAACAACAAATCATTACAATAATTGATCTATAATGTTTAAAATGAATAAGATTAATTTATACAACACTATTTGTCACGGAACTCGAAAACTGAAAAATAATTCCGGTTAGGCTTAGAATTTTATGTCGTATAAGTGACTTTACTCTGTTCACATTTTTTACTGAAAATACTCCATTTTTATTTCAAAATCTATATCTGTTAAATAATAAGACTGGAAAGAAAGATAATTACTTAAAGAAAAATAAAAGTAATGATATTTAGTATCGATAATCTCGTATATACGCAGGAAAAAACAATCCAGTATTTTAATGCAGAAAAAGAAATGGTTGTATTGTGGTAACTTACATTATTTTCTTACAAAAAGGTCATTTAAAAGCAATAAATACTACAAGGAAAATAAAACATCTGCAGTTAATCGAATATTTCCGTTTTTGGAAACATTCGGTGAGTTATGAAGTACGATAAAAATCTGTTTCGAGAGTATTCATTTATCAAACGATTTACAATGGAATGAATAAAAATATTATGTTGAGCAGTAAATATTATACTTGATAATTATAACTTATGATTCGTTTTAAATTATTATGTATATAATGGTTTCCTTAAAGTAGAACTAGTTTTTTTTATGATTGATTAACAGTTCAATAAATTTCCATCACTGGAATAAATGTATCTAAATATATATATATATATATATATATATTTGAAAATGTTTGAAATAAAAATTGTATTTTTAACCATGTTTTATTATGCTTGTTTTTAATTCAAAATTCACTATGTCTTTAAAATTAACTGCAAATACAAAATATATATGTATACAGGGTGATTATAATTTAAGTCCAACTTTCAAAATGTTGTAAGAAAAGAACCACTTGTCAGACTGGCTTCAAATATGAAAAGAATGTACTTGGAAAAGGGGAAATGGTATGGCAAAAGAAAAAGTCCCAAAGTGTATCAATAGAATATAAGAGTCATAACAAAAGTGGATTCGATCACACGGGTCATTTTGAATCTAACTACAAAATTTCCACCACTGTTTTATTTTTTAATGTATTTGAAATAATTGCATTTTAAGCCATATTTTGTTATTTTTAATTCTAAATTCACCATGTTTTTAAAACGGACTGCATAACTTAAACCAACAAATAAGGCATGTATTCCTGAAAGATACATGGCAATTTAAATTTACTTTGATAAATATACAGAACACGTGATCTAATATGAAATTTGAGATAATTTATATATTTTTTCTCCCTTTTTACATGAACATGAATTGATTACTAAGGGTAGACAGAATTAAGTTATTGTTGTCTAGTGTATGAATTTAGATATTTCCCCATTCATTGGAAATCCACAAAAGATTCTCATTTGGAATGGAAGAAAATTAATCAACTGCATTAGCATTAGTGTCAATGTGATCAGGATATAATAATATCAAGAACTAACTTGGTGGAACCGTTGTAATCAATCATTGCGAGTTTTCCCATTGGATTACTAAATACTACACACGGCGAAATGTTTATCTTCTTCACATAAATGTATGAATTTATATCCTTTCTTAAGGAATCTTGGATTTAGAATATAAATTTCTGAGCTAAACATACGATAAATAACAAGCCTAGTAATTTATTTTTAAATAACAGTAGTATGTAATTTAAACAAGGCTGCATATTTTGGAGAATTGAGATAGTTTGAAGATTTGTTTCAGTATATAAAATGAAGGATCAATAGCGTCTGGTTTAATTTAGAAAATATTGGAATAGCGGATAGATTTTCGTAATGATATATGAAATAAGAGAGCAAATATAAAAATTGTTCTGTTCTAAAAGTGCTCGTATTGAGAATTTATCTAAATTACTTTTTCACAGAGAGATAAGCGATTAGAGGTTAGTCTAGAATGGGTACTAGCTTTGAATTTTAATGAGACAAGACACAGGACATAGTTCAGTAGTTTGAAATCTTATTTAAAGAACTTTTTTGTTCATTTTCTTGTAATGCAGAATTCGATCTATCTTGCTAAGCGTATTATAAAATTGGTAATAGAAATAAAATATGAATGTTAATATATATATATATATATATATATATATATATTTCTGATAATAATACACAGTCGTTAGCCTTTTTATAACAAAAATGTCCAATAAAATAAAGGTATTTATCAATAATTTAGTACTTATAACTGAAAGTGAAACATAACACTGTACATAATAATTACAAAGTAACACTCAAATTCTAATGGATACATCATGAAGAAAAAATGTGGTGTAGATATTAAAATTTTTTCAACATGTGTATTAAATACGGAAGAGGAAAAAAAAATAAGGAGAAAATGGGAAATAAAGGACGCGTAATGCGTTTTCATTAAGAAAATATTCTATTATTTTTAAATTTTTTCAACAATAAAAAAATGGTAAGAATATTTATTATTTTCGAACCAAAGAACATTTATTTTTTTAAAAAAAAAGAAAGGATATATCCTTTACTTGATTAGTTTAAACTTATGAACGTATCTTTCACAATATTACTTAGTTCGGAACTAAATATTACCTAATTACAGTTTTAACTTCTTGACTCCAAACCTATTTTAGCATCTCAAAGACTCTGTAATATATGTACATTAGATAAAAATTCAGAATCCATAATCTATTCGATATTAAATGCAGTGGCATAACGTGCACCCCCGCGTCGCGAAGGGGGGCTCAGGCGCTCTAGAAGGCCCAAAGCCTGTCTGACACCTCTTAAGTAATCCTTTATAAGATAGGTTTGGGGCCCCAAACCTCATTTTGCAAGGAGGCCCTAATGTTCTCCTCTTCGCCACTGATTAAGTGCTTACATTTTATCTATATAGATACGTTAAATTTCCCATATGATCTTCTTAAAGGGGTCTATAACTAATGTCAACACATCTGAATAACTAATACGACAAAGAAATATCAAAATTTTCATATGATTTCGAAATATTTTAATACACAAGCAGGGTTATTATGCTGTATCTGAGTTTTTAGTTTAGCATCAAAAAGTTAAAGTATCTTCAACAATACAGAACAGGAGGTGAGTTTGGGAATACACTTTGACCCAGAAAAAAATGAATCACTTTAAACAGAATAACAAAATATGCTGCTATCAACAAAATAGTGAAGACAGATTGGGATACAAGAGTCGGAATAACTTTGAATCTGAAAAATATTCCAAATTTAGTTCCTATTCCTTAACATTACGTGAAGACCACTTCCAATGCATAAATGAAAATATTTTCGATCAAATTTAACAACATTCAGTGCTCCCAAAAATACAGCTTCCAAAGGGACACAGAACACTATTACCCGAACCTAATTCACTCAGAAGAACCTAATAAAAGAAAAATACCCAATTATTTCTTATGCAGCGCAGGACTACAACAACAAATAACCCAACCGCCTAAACTAACACCATCACGAAAGTTGCCTCTGCACTTTCCCTGTTCAGATGGAGCATATGAACCACGGATTCACTTACCTAATGAACGACATTTCCAACATATCACTGACAACTCGCTGGGCATCTTCTGTTTTACGTCACAATCATTACAACTTCTGGCAGCTATTTATTTTTTTCCCTTCTTCCTTAGTCAAGGAATTTTCCCACTCCCCGCCTTTTGCTTGTTTGGTTCCGTGTAGTTGGTTCGAGTGTTACTAATCAATTGTCTAATAATACCAGCTGGATAGGTTATTATAATTGGAAGAGACATAGTGGAAGAATGTATGAGTAAATAAATCGATGGGTAATTACTGTTTGGGTTTTGTTTTTGACTCTGTTTAACGCTGACTGATGTATAAATAAGGATAGATGAAATGAGGTGGCATGAATACGGTTATTAAATATTTGGCATTGGTTTTGCACCTAAGTTTTCCTTTTTTTTTTCAAAATAAAAAAATTGGTTGATGTTGATTTAAAAGAGTGTCATCTATATATATATCCTTTCAACTTTCATTGGAATAATTGTTACAATTAACTAAGCGAATTTAGTGTTTACAGATTATTTTCCATCTACAATTCAACATCTACAAGTTCGGGACATTAACCTTCCAAGCGGTCTGCACGTAAAATTCCTCCATTCCAGAGATGCTTTTTCTGCCTTCAAGCAAGATTCCCAAAAGCGGCCGAGCCGCATTCTTAAAAGTACGGCTCAACCGCTTTTGAGAACCCCACCTGAAAGCAAAAAAAATATGTGCGGTGCATTTTTGAAGCATCTCCAGAATGGCAAGACTTTAAGTGCAGACCGCTTAGAGGGTTAACTAAAAATGATTCTGAATATTCCTCTTAATACATAATGTAGATGGACGTTTTAAGGCTTGGGCTAATTGAGCCCGAGTCCAGGGCCTTAGGTGAGGCCTCGTTTCGTCATCGATTCGGCCTCAATAATACTTTGATCTGAATAATTTTTATTCTCTAATTATATATATATATATATATATATATATATATTCTCAGAGATTCGTTGAAAAACAAGGAATTTCGAACTATATGCCAACTGATAATAGTAACAAGACTGCCTTATTGTACCATGCTTGGCAATTGCGTTTAGACGTAATACCATACATCATCATTACACATTTTATCGACAGAGTCGCTTTACGAGATTGTGAGTCACGCACATTTGTCACGGGTTACCTTTGGCACTAGTATTCAACTATGTATGCTATATACTATCAACTTTTCGGATCGTAATTGGATCGCACAATTTCACAAAGACCCAGGGCCTAAAAAAGTTGTGGAGGTTGTTTAATTTTAATATCAGCTTAGTGAAATAAAACAGGGCATTGATGATTCAGTTCACAGTTTTACATAGATAAATTGTAAGGATCGTAATTACTTTTTTGCTTAATTTAGATTATTGTTTACCAATTTTGCTTCTTTCAATACATCTGCGTGGTACTTAAGTATTATTCGTCCAATGAAAAGACGCCGCCCTATGCCAAAATATACAGCCAAGAGTGGAAACCTGTTTCAGCGCATGCACGAACACAATAAACTTCTTAGAACATATGCTGGTATTTGGCGAAGTCTTTTAATTAGGTGAAATTGGATAACTGAAATATCCATTTTCAACTAACAGACCTACAGACTTGAAGTTTAGTTAGCATGTTTCCTTTGTTGAATAGAAATTCACTAAGAGCGGCAGTGGCGTAAGGCAACCCCCCCCCCGCAATCCCCGCATCGCGGAGAGCCATGGTTGTAAGGGGCCCAAAGCCGGACTGACGCCAAGTACGTAACTTTATGCCAAATACGCCTTTGTAAGATCCAACATGGAACCCAAAACCTGACTTTGCAGGGGGGGGGGGGGCACAATATTTTCCGTTACGCCACTGAAGAGCGAGTCTTGAAAGTAATAATTCTAATTTCAGAAATATACTATATTCCATAAATTTACCGAACTAAGGGAAAGTGATAATAAAATCTACAAATTTTTAAACCAGGTAAGTAACAATTTTTTTCCTATGCCTTGAACTTTAAAAGAAGTACCCAATATTTTTAGCTTAAAATGTTTGTATTTTGTCGTAAAAATTAGACATTGTACACAGAAAGCATAATTTTATTTTATCTTCGAATACTTAAAAAAATAATGTTTTTAATACCATATATTATTCATTTTTTAAAATCTCTTCAATTCTAACACTGCTTAGACATTACATTCTAAAGTATTTATATTTATAATGGAAAAATATTTATCATTAAGAAAAATTTAATAAAAAATAATCGAAGAGTATTTTATTTATAATTGTAGCATTTATTTATACAAATCTAAAAAGATAATATATACAGTTTTTTTCTAAAGCTGAAATACTCCGATTCATCCTAATATTATTCACAAATATAATACAGAAAAATATGTTAGAATATTCTTCGCATGGAAGAAGAGAAAAATATATTTACAGTATAAATATCTCTAGTTCTGTACTATTCCAAAACTGATAATAAAAAAAATTTCACAAACATAAATCAGAGTAAAGAACGTTTCAGAATTTGTTGCATCTATGGAACACCCCTAATCCCATCTGGAATAGTTAATGGAAATTCCATTTCCTGTGAAGTTTTGGAATTATTTGAATGCGGAATGTGTGCCCTGACAGTAAACCGTTTTACTTCAAATAACTCGCTGCACAAATGACTTTAAAAATGCCTGAAATAAGCTTACCCACACGAAGACGTTGCCAAAAGATGAATTGAAGATATAAACTTCCTCTTTTTCCAGAGAAAGAATTAAAAGATTTGTATTTTTCTGTTTGTTGGGATTGCAAAATACCTAAGTACTCGGTTTTTTTTTCGTAAATGTGCCGCTCATTATACCTTAGCAGCGCTTGGATATTTACATCCGCGCTTGTACAAAAATCTTCAGATTTTTTTAATACTTAAAATTCTTGTTGTGTAAAAGCGAAGAAGAAAAATCGTTTTAGAATAAAATTCTTTTATTTTTTAAAAAAAGGTACTACGAAAGAATTTTTCTTGAAAATAAATCAAATATAATTTTTTTTTTGTTTCCTAAAGCACTTAAGAGTTGTGCAATGGCATTGATAAAAAAATGTTTATAAGAATAAGAGCATTAGTCGCAAGGATTAAGAATATTACCTCTTTTCAATGTATTATCACATAAAAATAAAGTTTTCACAAATGGCTTTAGAATTTTTGTTCTTAAATATTCGACAAAGCGAATTTAAGTAAAGTGATTTTTTTCTTTGAGTTATCAACATAATTTGAAAATGTTCAGTGTTTTTTTTTTTATTTGAATGAAGTCAAAAATATGTATTTACCATTCCATTTAAAAGGATGAGCTTATTTTTATTTTTTTAAATCTTTTTATATGAGTCTTTTTAAAAGTTTAATTTTGATATCCAATTCTTTTTGTGTCAAATAAAAAAAAAAAATAACGGAAATTTTTATTTTGCAGTAAGGATTTTATAATAATTCTACACAAAAAAACGTCTGTTATACATTCATATTTTGGTTAAGTATAAATAATTTTATGTATAATGCAAAAGAAAATATTTCTCCCATATTGACAAGACAAATTCAATATACCTTTTTTAGCAAAAAGCATTTACTAAAATTATTTATATTATTAATCTATTAATTTTAGAAGGAAACTAAACGTTTATTAAATATTTTTTTAAAATTAAAAATGACTTATCGTAAAATCCGGCATATAACGCGCACTTTTAACACAAGAAATAAGATTGAAATTTAAGGGTGCGCGTTATACACCGGTTATAAAAAAATATAGCTTTAAATATAACAAAATAGATGAGCATAAAAAATTTACTTCTATATGGATGGAAATACTATTTGTTTAAAAGAAATGACATTCGTTAAAAACATAAAGGGTTGTAGTTCTAGAAATAAGATATTTTTTTCAGAAGTCTGAGGTAATACCTCTAATAAATGACTTCAGAACATAACAGCAGTGTCTATAAAAAGGGAGAGCGCGTTATATAGCGAATATACCCAAAAATTAAAAAAAAAAATAAAATAAAAAATTCCGCTTGAAAGCATAGGTGCGCGTTATACACGGGATTTTACGGTATACTCAACTAGATTATATAAACACTATATTTTAATCTTTTAGAGATTTTAGAGAGAGAGAGAAAGAGAGAGAGAGAGAGAGAAAGGGAGAGAGAGAGTAAGAAGTGGAAAAGAGTGAGAGAACGAGAGAAAAGAGAGAAATGAAGAGAATAAAAAGAGAAAGAGAAAAGAGAGAAAGAGAAAAAAGTAAATGGAAAAGAAGAGAGAGGTGAAAGAGGAGAGAGAGTTAAGGGAAATAGAAAAAAGAGGGAAAAGTGGAAAAGGGCGAGAGGAAAAAGAGAAAGAGAGGAAAAGAGAAAAAAGGAGAGAAACAGTAAAAGGCAATACTTGCTGGTTAAAACATCCTCCGTGATTATCAAAATAGACATCTTAAAAATATATTTTAATTACAAATAAATTTTAATTGGTTGATATAGTGCTAGGACCCTATTTCGCCAAATTGAGTCAAAAATTCAGAATAACTAACCAAACTCACCATACAAGTAATTCTTCCGATTGTATATGTGTAACCTTGACATTAGTGGAAGGATATAGCAAAAAGAGAGTTAAGTATTAGTTGACAAGGAGGATGGGATCGAAAGTAAAACAAAGATTGCGGGGGCATCCTGGGGGCGGCCAGACAAGTTTACTGAAGAGAAAAATCCCATGGGAGGGAGGAAAGGTCACTTAAGTTCCACTGGGTTGTAAATGCCGTACTTATACCTAAAGGAAATAAGCACCTAAAGAAAGGAAAGGAACAACCCTCCCCTCTCCAAGTGAAATATAAAATATGGTAATGTACTAAAGGAATGCTGAAAGAATTACACATGAAATATTTCTCAAAATATATCCAAAGTCTTAAAACATCTGTATTAATAAAAATAATAATAATAAAACATCAGTGGGCGATGAAGAACGTGGATTAAAATTGAAAGACCAAATGCGCGATATTTGGTACGCTGAAGTTAATACGAGACTTTTTCGGAATTCGCTTTAGATACTTATTTAAAAAAAAATCAATGGTAATGGTATATGTGTGTATGAGAATCAAAAATAAATGCTTCTGGCCTGAATAGCGTTAAAAAACATTGATGCCCGATTTTCTTAAAAAGTTAAAAATTTTTTCACCCAGAATTCCTCCACTCAAAAGCCACGGTATATGGAATAGCACTGATAAGCATATAGTGTAAGGAATAAACATCGTTATTTTTGAAATATAATGGGTAAATATTATTTGATACTTCCATATCCTGCCATCGACCAATATCGTCTTGTAAAAAAAAATAATCTACAAATGTCGCAATATGTAGCCAATTCGTTCCTGTACGCACAATAATATTGCTCGTATAAGCTCGAAAGTAGTTTTTTTACAGTTTATACTGTTCCCTAACATGTTCAGACACAATATTCCTAATTGTGTATGCACGAAAATAATATTACATTGTTTACAATTTGTAAGATGAATAATTTATTTTGCTGTGAAAACTGATTGGAATTTCGGATCTATTTTCTACGGAAAAGAACGCATTGAATTATTTTTAAAAATGCGATCTAATACGCAGATAGCTGGGGAAAAAAGGAGAGAGAGAGGCAGAAGAGAAAAAGGAGAGAGAGAGGCAGAAGAGAAGAGGGGAAAAAGACAGAAGAGAAAGAAGGAGAAGAGAAGAGAGGGAGAGTAAGGAGAAAAAGATGGAGAAAGAGAGGAGAATTATATTAACATCATGGCACTAGGTTCAAGCTCATGACAAAGAGAGGAAGAAAGAGGAGAAAAAAAAAGAGGAAAAAGAAATAAAAGTAGAGAAAAAGTAAAAAAAAAAGTTAATAAATCAAAGTTTTCATATAAAAATTTATTCTTAATAAAAAAATACATACTCTTTTAAAATCTATAAAATATCTCTTGAGCTAAGCAAATGCAAGGATAGTCACTCCTAATTATAATATTCCGATAACAGATAATACAATTCTATCTGGCTTAAATCCAATGTTCTTTAAGCGAGTACAATAAGATAATGCAGGAGACAGAACAGTTACAATAATTCAGCATTTTACCAGACAAATGACTGAATTATCAATAATTTATCAGTGAAATATCCAATTATAATTATCCAATACAAAACTATTTCTCTTGTAAATAATGTGGTAGATTGTAAGTGAAACATAAAAGGAAATTAACGGGTACAGTTGGTTATGATATTTTCAAAAGATTATAATTACTCATGTGTTTGTGGCATTCTCATCTATACTGAAGCTTTTGTTGACTATATAATAAACATTATTAGCAGTTTCTTTTCCACACAGCGGAATATTTATTTTTAACGGTGATGAGTTAGAGATAGTTATGGATAATTAATAATATTATGTGCTATAATAAAACAAAAATTGGAAATATATCAGAATAATTATATTTCAGATTTTAATATTCGAGCTGAATAATAATGCCTGTCTTAGAATTATCTGGAACTGTGAGTGAGTGTTTATTAAAGTCGCATTAAAAAGCAATACAAGGGATATTGGCAGAATGCCCAATGGAACCGAGCTGCCCCGAAGATTGTTTTGAGCTATAAACCGATCCCCTGGGACGGACCATGTTATTTTGAACCCTAGTTAAGTGACACGGACGACATCAGTGCTAGAATACCCCTCTCCAAATAACTACACCACGCCAACGTGAGGACTTTGAGCCTCGACAAATTTAAATGTACATCAGCCTTACTAAACAGCGAGACTTCAGAGGAGAGGAAGAGTGTTATATTAACGTCGCCCAAGGGCTATTGGCATTGGACTTCATACTTTTGAATATATGTTAAGTGACGAGGACGAAGATTGAGTTGGCGCCACTTCTAGCTACTACACTACAGCAACGGGATCAACATTGAACCTCCTAGGAATTAACGTGCATTGTTGCTTTCTACACGGTTTGACTTTGGTGGCGTGAGTGAATGAATATTAATGTCGCACTGTTCAGCTACCTGGGGGCTTTTGGCGATGGACCACGTAATTTTGAACCATTGTCTAGTGGCGAGGGCTAACTGTCACCTCTCCTAGCTACCACACCAATGAAAGGGACGTTTGAGCTCTCGACAGATTTAACGTGCTGAGCTCTTCTACACGGCTGGTATTCAGTGGCACAAGGCTTGAACTAATAACATACCGGCCACTAGTCCGTTACCTTGAACACTAGGCTACCGCGGGCACGGGACTTCGGTGACACTAGGGTTCGAACCCTCGACGCTCCGTCCACGAGTTCATGACCATAACCACTAGATCATAGGTTCTCAACCTTTTTTGAACTGGAGCCCCCTTTTTTAGTGAATATTTCGATACCACGCCCTCCCGCTGTAGATAAATTAGAGCATACACAATACATGGTGAAAGCAGGAATTAAGTAAAAAAAAAATATTCTATTACCAATATAATACATTTTTTTTTTAATTTTATTTTTTTCTAAAACCCCCAGTTTTTCAAATCTGAAATAGCTGTTGATCTGCGGTAGCCCAGTGGTCAAGGTATTGGATCATGGCAGGCATGGCATGAGTTTGAGCCCAGTACCACTAAAGACCCGCCGTGTAGGGCAGCGAGGAACGTTAAATCTGTCGAGAGCTGAAACGTCCTCCAGTTGGTGTGGTGTGGTAGTTAGGAGAGGGGGGTGCCAGCTCATGTGTCGTCCACGTCACTTGACCGTGGTTCAAAATTACGTGGTCCGTCGCCAAAAGCGCTCGTGTAGCTGAACAGTGCGACGTTAAAATTCACTCACTCACTGAAATAGCTGTTGTTACAAATATATTTAAAAGTATAATATTATATATTTTAGTTTTAAATAGAACATTGCAGGAATTCAAACGTTATTGAATTTCTTCTTTATTTAAAAGAGTGGAATAAAAGTTTTAACTTTTACTGGTTGTGTAAAGACGCTTTTGAAAGAAGGTTTTGATGATATGAAGTAATTCACTTTTAACAATTACTTTCAAAAAATGAAAGTTTCAGCCTTTAAATAATCACACCTTAATTCCTGGTTAACATTTTTAATTATATTTCTTGGATAATATACGTAATAAAAGGCAGTGGACGAAACATTTTTCCTACTGCTCGTAGACAAAGACAACACGTACACGACCAAAATTAAAAATTTAGTATTCAATTTAATGTAAGCCTGAATGTAATGTATTCTTGAAGTTTTTCATCCACTTTCCGAACAACCAAAATATATGAATTTTCATACACGTGATAGAAATGATTTAAATGCATACAATCAACATAAGGTTACCAGCATCAAAGTTTATTTTTTATTAGTACATAATCAGCGTTTTTTTTTTTGTTTTTTTTAAGTGTTCTTTAGACTATATTTCGTTAATCTGCCGAAGCCTCTCCGTGCCATCTCAACGCCCCTTAATTTTCTCGGGGTCTCTTACTGGCCCCCTGAAAGCCTCAAACGTCCATAAGGGGGCGTTATCGCCCACGTTGAGAACCTATGCACTAGATTACCATGATTGCAATATTTAATTCTAAGTAATCTTTGAAATATTTTTACAAAAATATAGGAAAGTAAATAATTCGCGCGCGCGCGCGATTTGGCAAATTAACCCACAATCCAATGATTTAATTTAAATATTATGCACAGAAAGAACTGTGATCTATGTAGCTATTGGTTACATATTTTTGAAGCGAAATGTATCATTCTGGTAAAATAAAAAACTTATAAAAACGTTTAGAATTTTTTTTATGCAGAAACCTTTTAAATAATTTACAGCTTTTAGGTCTATTTTGTAATACTAGAAAGGCACAATGGGGAGAGTGAGCGGGAGATGACGAGGATGACACCTAAGCTGCCATTCACTCCACTTTCTGAATTTCCACTACACTCTACAGGAGGACATTTGAGCCTCGACATAATTATAGTCCATCGGCTCCCTCAGCCCGGTGGGTCTTCACTGGTACTAAACTCGAACTTCTGATAAACCATCTACGAATCCGTTACCTTAAACACTAAGCTACCGCAGCCATTATGAAATTGGGTATAAATATATATGGCGTTTATTTAGTTTCAATACATCAGAACTTCATCTAAAAAACGACTGGATTGAGATATGTCAAGCAAAAAAATATCCAACAATATATTTATACTAATTTAAAAAATCAGTTAAGTTTATGATCAATCGGTTTATTTTTTACTTTAATTACATTAGAAAACCGAAAATGATAACTTGAGCTTATTTTACTCTAATATTCATAGAATTATAAAATAATAATTATGGAGTTTCCACTTCACAAATTCTACGCTAACGAACAAAAGGAATATTTTTTTTCTGAAAAAATTCTTTGTGTTCGTAAAGTTTTCCGATTGTTTTATACGTGAATTAAATTTAAAAATAAAAACAACTCTTCGGATATATTTTCGTTTACCTAGCTGAATAAAGACTTGAATTCTGTCCAATTGAACGGTGAATTAATTACCTCAGCAGTTCTAATAATAGAACAAGGAGATTAAAATAAACATTGTTTTTACTACGTGTCAAGAATAGTTTGTTCAAATACAAAATAAATAAATCGGGTAAAAAAATAAGATTTTATTTAAATATTGTATTACACACACACATTAAATCCTGCTTGTATAGAATATTTTACTTTTTAACATTCGTTTTTTAAATACGGATTTTTTTCCCATTGAATATTGAACCAATTTTAAAAATCTGAAAGATTTTGTTTCCGCTTTTTGTAATAAATCCGTATATAAGGAAAAAAGTATAAATTGTCATATGTAGAAATGTCAACAATGACAATGAACTCGCAAAATACGAAAATAATGACAATCGAACATGTTGAAATGAACGATTTCAATCATAATGTAATTTTTTACAATTTTTCTAAAGAGTACAAAACATATATTATTTTGTTTCTACGTTACGTAAAAGCCGTGTTATAATTAATTACATAAAATCAGAAAAAAATGGCAATCGGTCTTTAATCTACCAGAAGTAGGCATGTAAATTGCTCAACCATGGCGAGTTTGATAACTCAAAACATTATAAGTATGTTTCTTTGAAACTTTTTAAACCTGACATTTGTGCTATTTTCTACGAAATGTACTAAAATAATTTTTATACTTTATGAATACTTTGAGTTATAGTCTATTATTTCAATAATAGCCTCATAAATATGTCATATTATATTCCTTCGATCATCTCTAAAATTTTTGTACATTCTCTAGATAAATGCATTTAGTTTATTTTAGTAACTTCTATTAATATAATTTTTTTATTATTTCTTGCCAATTATTTTAAAGTATTTTTAAAAAAATTGCTAAAATTTCACTTATACTTGTGATTTTTGTAATATCTAGTTAACTAATTTTAGATATTTCTGGTTAAGTATTTATATTGATCAATAAAAAGTATTTATATATGTGGGAATCCAACCGAAATCTTCCAAAAAGATTGGATTCTTCAGATGGCGGGGTTTTTATGGCGTGGTGTCTAGGGGTTTTTTGGGTGTGTTAGTTAATTTTGAAATAAAGTAGACAACATAGTTCAAGAAAGAAACTAGTTGAAAACTAAACAATTTATTAAGAATTATAGGGGAGTATTTACATGGGGAATATTTCAAAAGAATAGGAAAGTTAGATAAGCATATTTCGGAAGAATAGGGAAGTTAGATCACATTACTTTAAGGGAGGCAATTGAGATTAAATAAAATTCATTATGGTGCTAATAAGACTTACCGCCTGGCGCGGACGAATGATAGAACTCGTTATGGTACTATTAAGATTTACCGCCTGGCGCGGACGAAAATGCGCTGACGCGCGAAACACGACTTCTCTCGACGAAGGTTAGTGGGCCTCTGGCGAAAATGGTTCATGTCGGCGTTTTCAAAAAGGACGCTAGATGGCGTTGATGTGGAATACTGTTTTGATTAGAATTGCCGACCTCGGTAAATGTGATATGATCTAACTTCTTACAAATGGAATATCCTACAAAATCACCCTCCTCTGACTGAGCTGGTCTCTCAGCTCTTACAATGTTGAGAGCTAAATTATTTACTAAAGAAAGCTAAATTGGATTCAGCTATAACCATAAATTTTTAAATATATGAATGTTTATGCAA
>BMAV01025094.1:100981-121187 GCA_019973955.1 Trichonephila inaurata madagascariensis | reverse complement strand
TGATCTAACTTCTTACAAATGGAATATCCTACATATATATATAATATTATGTTTTAATATGCTACTTTTTTTTTAAAAAAAAAAAAAGTGCTATTAACGTGTTTGGATACCTTAAAAATATAATGGGAGAAATTCTAAGAAAATATTTAAAGATAAAGAGTAAATAAGTAACAAAACTTTAATATGTCGATATTGTTTATTATGTTTTTAATTTGTATAAGTAAACATTCCTCATTTTAATTTCTAGTAAGAAAAAAACATGTAGTGATTTAATAATATAACAGAATACATTAAATAATTCCTAAAACTACGAAAACAATTTTTATCCTGAAGAAAACTCAATTATTTTTCTTATGTAATGACAAAATTAGATTAACTTTAGAGAGAGTTTTAAGTAAATTAAAATTATTTAATTTAATATTATATACAAAATTCTGATAAAATATTCCCTAATTTTTAAGGCTTCCATTATGTGTTCTTGAACATAATTATAGAATTCTTACTACCATTCTCAAATCTAGAGCACTGTCTTAATTTGAATGTAATAAGTGCATTTGGAAGTGTTGTAAAAAGATAAATTTTTGTTTGCTTGAGTTTTGTTTCGAATTTAAAACACATTTTGCAAATATTTTCTTTTAAAGTCTGAAAAACTACGATTCGTAAAAATAAATACGAAAATACTTTTAAAAATGGAAGAAGAAAAAATGAAACAAGTGTAAAATTTTTTAAAAAATTTTCAGAAAGTATTTTATAAAATTCCAAAGAAAAAAACACACGTTATTTTAGATCTGAAGAAGTAAATAAGAAACTTAGGGTTAAATTTATGCTTAGGATTTCAAAATAGAGAAGTAGACAGAAATCTTAAGCAATGATCTTTACTGTTAACTACAAGCTTTATTAAAGTTTCATGTATGTAAGATAAAAAACATTTTTCTTTTAATAAAAAAAATTATGTATGGTTAATATAAAATCGATTAAATATTTTTGACATAAAGCTAATTTAGTCAATTTTTTAAAATATTTCTTCATCAAAAATTAAATTTGAAAAAAAAAAATGGTAAACATAATGCATGAAAAATATTAGCCATCAATATTTACTTTAATTAACTTTCATACATTAAAAATTAAACACGTGGAAACAAAAGCCAACAGTTTCATAATTAAAAAAATATTCCTAAAACTATTAAAACTTCCTGTTTGATTACTTTAATATCAGAAAGGAAACTCTCATTATGAAATTTTAAGTCTTCTAATTTTTTTCGTCTGCCTTTTATGAAAGACTCTAGACGCACAAAAAATCGTGAATAGAAAAATTTCGTTAACATTTATTGCGTACTTAAATTATTATCTTGATGGAGTAATGACTTGGTAATTAAAAAAGACAAATTAAATGGCGCGATTAAAATTTACTTAAAATATTCCGTGAAAAAAGTACATTGATAAATGCTTAATTTTCTTATCGAGAATATCGCGAGATTTTTCAGTACTAAAACACTTGAGTATATCATCTGCAAAAGAGAATAAACAAGAAGTAATGGAATAATTGAATATTTAATTGCAGTACCAAAAAAAAACTATGTAAAAGTTGAATTTATAGATAAATTTCATGTTGAATTTAAGTGTGATTTTTTTATTATTTTTTTTTTTCAATTCCTACTATTAGTTCACAATCTCCCTATATATATCTTGTTCAAATTTGGAATCATTAATAAAATACATTTTAAAGCACTCAATTGAACTGACATTTTATATACACGATTATTTTGAATAACAATACGGTAATTTAATTATAAGTAATAAAAAATAATTGATAAAAATTATTATTCAAAGAATTACAGATACAGCCCCGTTGGCATCATTTTTGGCGACTTGTGTCAAACTTTAAAAGGTTTTTATTGTCACTTTTTAAAGAACTTATTTGAGCTGAAATTTTCGATATACACGATTGTTTTGGGTGACAATACGAAAACTTAATTATAATTCAAATTGACTGAAACTAATTATTTAAAACATTATAGATACAGTCACGTTGGCTTTATTTTTAGCGACTTGGGTCAAAACTTTGAAAGATTTGTTTTTCTCACATTTTAAAGCATTCAGTTGAACCGAAATTTTATATACACGATTGTATTGGATGACAAGAGGATACTGTAATGATAATTAATAAAAATCAATTGGCACTTAATATTGTGATTCTTTCATATTATATACGTATTTATACCAATTGTAATTGTTTAATAAAAAATAACAAAAATAAAAATTTTCTTTGTTGAACAATGTAAGAATTGGCTTTAATATTTTTTTTATATTTCTTGTTAATTATAATTTTTCAATGGAAAAACTGCATACATTTGTGCATCAACTGACATTTTTTAAACATGACATTTAGACTTTTAAAACTTTACTATCTACGATTTTATTCAACAATTTTTTTCTAAATTATTAGTTACTTTATTCTCTTGTTCTAACTAAAAATAATTTATACGTATTTATATGCAAAATTATACCCCGACTTATTTTTTTTAATTTGTGACCAAAACCGGTTTATACGTCAAGGTATCACTGCACTTAATAATGAGATACAATTATATATATATATATTACTTCAGCTTCAGCATCATTAATCTTATGGACTGTATTAGGATAATATACAGAACTTATGTAGAAAAATTAATTTAATAAAAACTTATGAATTGATATCAGGTGAATATGAATCCTCAAAATCCGTCTCAAGTTTTGGAAGAATTTTACTAATTTTCACCGGTAAGAGAAAGTAATCTCGAAATCTCAATGTTTTTTACTAATTTTATAACTGTAAAAGATTTAGCTGAAAAATAATAAAAGGCATACCTTATATAAATTAAAATAGGCCTTTCCTCTTTAGTAAACTCGTTAAAAACATCGTAGCTGCAATTTTAGCAAAATCTCTGAGTTTTATAGATTTAAAAAACATAGGCATTGTTAGTCATTTGTATTTTTTTAACTTCTTTGTATTTTGAGTTAGACTACATAAACTAAGAAAAGCTTGAGTATATTTCAAATAAAATATTTCCTGAGAGAGAGAGAAACTTGTAGACTTATTCACACAATCTATGGAATAAAAATATTTATCCAACAATTTCCTGTCATTCTTACTCTTCTTTCAAAGATTTCTAAAGATTTTGTACATTTTGCAGTTTACAGGTTTACCCTCATTTTAAGATTGCAGTGTAAATTGTTCGGGAGACGAATAGTAACCCTATTTCTAAACCACTTTACCAAATTGCACCACAGACAGTGTCGTTTGTTCTTTTGAATGTGTATTTACTCTGTACTTTACAAGTTCTGTCACGAAGTTCTGAAACTGCCGTAGCGTAATCCAAACTGTATTTTTTCCTCCTGTTGAAAAGCAGCTGATCAAATTATCTAACGATAATCAATCAACTTTTTTCCGGTTTTCAAACCTTACTAGACGAGATGATAAATTACACCTTTATTCGCGCCTAACTTGATGCTTATACATATATATTGTTTATTGAGTAGTAAATGTTTTTTCTCTTTTCAATACTGTCTGCTGTATGTTCCCAAGCAGGTGTTTTCTTATTCTAGCACTCATTTTTCCCGCCTTCTGTTATGTTTTGTTCTTTCTGCTTCTTCTTTCATATGTTAATTCGTCTAGCGGAATATTTTTATTTTTTTCCTTTCTCCCAACTTCCGCAGTGGATGGTTTTAACATTGTAGAAACAATATTAAACAATGATATAAACGAAGACATATTATTTGGCAAATTAAAAATGGCTCAAGCGTTTCCGATAATTAATTGAATATATTAAGATAATCAGACAAGAGATTGGGAAAAAGTATCTATCCTAATGTTGAAAATAAATTGTTAGTTTATATGAAAAAAATTACATAGTTTATTCGCTTATTGCGTTTAAGTATGAAATAAATCTTAATGACATAAAATTATTAAAATTGTATATTAATACTATATTAACGAAAAGAGTTTTTAAAAGTTCAAATAAGATGCAAGAAAATTTGGTACTTTTCCGTTTCGCAGGAGGAAGGGGATAAATAAAGTCGCCAAAATAATATAACCGACGCCAAGCGGAATATTCCCATTGGTAACCATTTACCCTCTCATTTCAAGCCAAGTCGTGGTTTCTTCTTATCAGTAACGTCTTTTTAATGATACATCAAACATGGATTAAACACCAATGAGAACTAACATTTATTAAAAATTTTTTTATGTATATGTGTTGTGTATTGTCGCCAATAAAGTCTGTTTGGCAAGATTTGCGCCAACGAAACCGAAAAGTACAAAAAATTAACACGCCAATTTTTTTTTCAAATTATTTTAATGTATTTAATGTCTCACATATTTCTTGTGTGTGTATATATATAAAACAAGAAAAATATACTTAATAAAAAAATACTGCCTTTTTGAATGAATTTCGTTTTAGTAAATGTTATGCATATGAATTTATTTACCTCCTTTATTTTCGAATTTTCATTAAAAAAATTCAACTTTAATAGTTTTTATACTTTTATTATGCATGTATGAGATTGCATAGTTCATATTAATTTCCACACATCCATTTTAAACATAAACTAAATAAATATTGAAATAAATTTTAAGGGAAAAAGATGCTATTTATTCCTTACAAAATTTCTGAACCTGAGAATCCATTTAACAATTTCCCTCTAAGATAATTTTTTTTTAAAACAAAAATCTTTAGTTATATATTTTTTAAAAACAGAAACCATGATCAAGTTCTATAAAAACTATTGTATCTTGCGTTCAGTTTGTAAACTCATTACAGTCGGACCCCGATTAAACGAACCTCTATTTTTCGAATTTCGCGATTGAACGAGTTTTTTTCTAATCCTGATTAAAAAGAAGGTAAAAACTCCCTTTTTAAGGAATCTTAAACCCCGAATTAATGAATTATTTCAAAAGTTGTAACAAAATTTATATTGAGTAATATTAGAAAAAATTGGATTTTTTTTTTCAAATGACTTATTTTTTTCCGGAACAGAAAAATAATTTTCTTGTAAGCAGCAAAGTTCTATGGAAAAGGGTGCTATTAGAAAATGCGTGTAATCTATCGTGTGAATTTTGAATAGGACAGGATATTCCTTTCTTATGTTAACCCACTCCACAACGAAAGGAATATTTTTAGGATTTATTAATTACATTACATTTGATGACGGACTGCTGTCTGTGCAATTAAAGTTGAGGAATTTTTTGATTTATTGGAGCCAATAAATAGAGATTCTCATACAGAAAGCGACAAAGAAACTATTATCAAAACTGTTACATTTTTTAATGCTTTACATTGTTTGGAAACTGAAAACATACCTCATGAAGCAGGATGTAAATAACGCTGTATTTTCTTCGCTTTTAAAGTCAAAAAAGAAGGAATCAAAGACATTATCAAACATTTATTACGCAATATTTTTAAATTTTTAATTTACTGGATGCGCAATAATGTTTTTTTTTCACTAAGAGTAATTTAAGTTCAGTTGAATAAAAAACGTGTAGTTAACGTGGATACTTTTTATGTAGTTGCTTATTATAGAATTTCCTAAGGATAAGAGCAAAAAATTTGTATTTTCTTTAGACTCCGATATAACGAATAACCCAGAATTAACGAACTAATGTTCGGTCCCAATGAATTCGTTAAATTGGGATCCGACTGTGTTTAATAATTTAAATATAATTTCTGACTTGCATCTCCTAAAATAAACGTGTCCACTGCATTTCAATCAGCTCTTAAAAACTTACTTAACTCAATGAACTGGTATATATAGTTTAGTGCAGTGTTTCTCAAACTGTGGGGCGCGTCCCCCTAGGGGGTGTGATAACTCTATGAGGGGAGTGCGAGCATATTAAAATGTCGAAAACAAAAGATTTAAAAAAAAATTACTAATTTACTGAAAGTAAACAAACAAAATACAAAAAATAAAATACATATTTACACTGATATAATACTCTTACAAAGTGTATCAGTACTGTACAATGTATTTTATGATTAATTTAATAAAATACTAAGTTAAGAACAAATTTCATAATTACCAGTGACCCCATGGATTTCTCATATATAAAATTATATATGAAATTTAACACTTTTCTTGATAATTTGTACGGTTTATAATTAATCCCTGAAAACTGCCGATTAAAAGTTACACGATTCACTTCTCAGTGCCCCCATTTTCCACGTAGGTGCGTGTTACTGGACTTAAGGGGGGGGGGAGAAAATGAATAAATAAGCAAATCCTCAGAAATAAGTAAATCTTTCGCAAACACTGTCGATGTCCTTTTCTTGTACTCTAAAGCCTTAGGAATAACTTTATGGATAGCAGTGCACAGAAAAGGTTGTACTTCGGAAAGACGTATATATATACGTCCGGTACAATTAATGCTTCAACTGAGCGAAACGTATATATACGTCGTTTGCCCTTAAGAGGTTAAAATCGTATTTCAGTTTTAGCGTCAAAAAACAGTATTATAGAATTCAAAAAACACTGTTATTCTATGAAGGGAGGGGGCGATGAAAATTCTGATTGAATATTGGGTCACAAATATTGAAAGTTTGAGAAGCACTGGTTTAATGTAATTATTTTACAGTGTTTATATTTCTTCGTGAAAATTACGTGACTAGTTAAGTGTAGAGATAGTCGCATTAAGCCCACGCAGGTTACAGAATTGTTTTGCCTGAAGAAAGACCGCATTCCACTGGCTCAATACAAGACAAAATTTTTACTTCGTGGGCAATGTATTTAATGACTTAAAGGAGGAAGTTGTAAGGAGTGACAGAAAGAGTATAGAGTGTCTCTCCTATCAGAGGTCCATGTCAGAAGTCCAGGAAATGCTGATTTCAGCTTCCATGAGCATTCATAGCGAATAGGGAAAAAAAGGGGAAGAGTAAATAAAAAGGATATGTATTGATTTGTTTTGGATTCATAAGTTTAGGCATTTAGTTTAGAAAAAAAAAGGTTCAAAATCTTAAATTTAGACAGCTGAAGTTGTGCTTTTCGAGCAAACCTAAATTTTTCAAAACAATTTAAATGAAATGTTTTGTATAGACAAAACTGTTTTATTTTAATAGATATATTAAGGTATCCGACTACTTGTTGTAAAATTTTTTTAAAAAAAAAAAAATGGAGATATAGATATTTTTTTTGTAGTTTTTAGATTTATTTAGTACATTTTAAGAATAAAAGCTAAAATTAAAAAAAAGAAAAATAAATTATTACTACTAAAATGGAAAAAATGTGTAAAAATTGACAAAAAATTATATAAACGGTGCCCGCGCTGTACAAATAGTAAATAAACAAATTCTTAATTATTCAATTTTGATGTATTACTTTTCTATTCCTTTCTGAAATGACCTTCAGGATAGGAAATATTTTAATTTTTACAAAAACTAGAGCACTTTATCTTAGTTATTATATGAAATTGCTTATAAAAATAGTGATTATATTCTGATTAAGGACTGTACATTTTGTAATAAAATAGTGTTTGATAAATCTGAAGGTAAAAACACTCTTTTACTGTTACACAGAACATACACAAAAAATTTCAGTAAATTATTTAAACTTTGAGTAATCGCTGTCCCCGTTTTAGTTTTTCGAAAAAAAAACACATTTCGAGTAAAACTCATTTTAAAGTTTGACATCTTATGTAAAGTTATGACATCTGCTTTTACTAAAACACTTGTAATTTTTGTTCTGTTGAATGGAAAATAAAAAACTTGATATTTTTATGAAGCTAATAAGATGGTTTATAATATAAAATTATAAAAAAATATTGTTTATTTTTTTTAAAAAATCATGATTTTAAGGTAATTGGATACCTTAAAGGAGGAACTACAAATCTTTACACTCTTAAGGTACGTAGCTTAAAAAGTGTTTTAGACCCTAAGGTATAGTTTATCATTTCTGTCTATGGTAGGCGAGTGTTTTATTAACAATGCACTATAAAACAACACGAGGGCTATTGACAAAGGGGTCGTAATTTTGAGCCACGGTCAAGCTACGAGGATGACACCTGAGTTGATACCTTCTCTCAGAACTACCATAATATGCCAACGGGAGAACTTTGAGCCAGAACAGATTTAACGTGCATCAACACCTCCACACGGAGGGTCTTTAGTGGCGCTAGGGCAAGAGCTCATGAAATACTGGCTACGATTTCGTGAACATAATCACTAGGATACCGCGGCCAAATACCATGTCAGTTTTGGGTGAATGACAACTATAAAATGCTAATTTCCTTAAAAATCATCAATCACATAAAATAAATGTTATCAAGTGTTACTGAAGTTTCCTTTATATGTATCATTAGCAACGCATGCATCGTAATTTGAGCCGTGGTCAAATGTTCGGATGTCAAATGTTCCATTCGATAAGGACTATTTTTATTAAAGCTGGCGGAAATGCTATTTCATAATTTTAAATGTAAGAATGCAAGGGCAAAGGTGGACGTGATATTTTTTAAACAATCCGTAATGTACATTAGGAGCACATCTCTCACATTTATTAACCCCTTAAATACTCATTAAAAGTTACGCGATTCGCTCTCCAGTGTCACCGTTTTTCATATAAGATCTAGTATGCGGTGTGGCAGAGGCACAAATAAGAAAAATTTCTCTGAAATAAGTAAATCCACATTGCTAACACTGCCAATATCAATCTATTACATTCCAAAGCCTTCGGAATAATTTTACTAATAGCAGCACAATGAAAAAAAACGTATCTCGGTAAAACGTATATATACGTCCGAGGCACTTAACAAACCGGTTGAGAGAGATGGGTATACACGCTGGTGGCCCTTAATGATTATATAAAGGGAATATATATATATATAAATACCGTAATTCTAAAAGTAGATTACACATGCACTTTGGGGTTGAAAGTTTTGCATTTATTTCAAAATGTATTCAGGACATAAGGGCAAACGATGCAGATAAATGAAATTAAAAAAAAGGGTTCTTAAAAATTGTTTTGCATAAATTAAGAAAGTTTAACCAAGTATAATTTTTTCAACAAAACGCATCATTTCTATTTATTTTATCGTTTGTTATCATCAAAATGATTTTACTTATCTTCAACTCTTATGTTAAAAGTATTAAGGAGTCAAATGTAAAAGAATCATTTTTAAACAAATTAAAATGGTCAAATTAGGCATCAGACACAAATAAGGCGAGAAATTCGATTCTGTTTCACAGTTTAGAAAGTTTTACTCTATGCCCTCAAAGTATATAGACTTTGAACACGTACTATATAAGTAAAAAGGGCGTCTGTGGTAGGAAATTTTAAACTGCTTTATAGTTGCGTGTGTGCTAACTGCGTTTAACTAACATGCGTCATACTTTCATGCAGTATTGGGAGGCTTGACACACATTAAGAGGGGTCTTGCAACTGATTTAGTAGCGCGCTTTCCTTAACTTTGAACTACCTTACTTCCTTAACCGAGTTCTAGAATACTTCAACTATTTTTTTTCGTGTTTTTCCATAAAATTCTCCGTAAATATGCGCGTGAATTTGGTTTCGTGAATAAGAACACGCAATATACTGTTTCTCTTGTACTGCCGTTATTCTTTTGGTTTGTTCTATGTTCTGTCGAATTTGTCTGAACCAAGAAAAATTCGGCAAATAAAACTCTTAGAGTTGTTGTGTAAACCGAATTTACTGGAAATCAGAAATAAAGTAATGTTTAGTCTATTCACAGGTCTATACAAGGATTTCTTGCATTACATAAAAAAATTTACCCCAACTCTACTGAATGCGAAGTGAGATTTAGAATGGCATACGAAGCAGAAATAAGAAAAATAATTGTATATAACTAATATATAAATACATACAAGGGGACTGCCTACCTTCGGACCCAATTTTTTTTATAAAAATAGATTTTTGAAACAAATTGAGTGTTTTTAGGAAGAAAAATAAAAAAAAAAAATATGTAGATACATAAATTTTTTTAAATAACTACTGTACTTTTAGAAAAATCTGTTGTTTTCAAGTAAGTTTTACCAAATTTTCACTAAAACGGGTAATACTGCATACAAATTTCTAATACAATTACAATAATTTTCTTTATACACAGCATATATATTACGGTGCTCTTCAAAATGAATCAAAATCTAAGAGAAATATGAACAAAAAATTTACAGACAATTATACTTAATAATAGGAAAATTTTGATATTCTGTAAGTGTTTTCTTTATAAAAAAACTACCCTAAATGAAAAAATATATAACCTACAACAAAAATTATCATCCACTGTATGAAAAATAGTATAATAAACATTCCCACAAAATTTCAAAACGTTATCTGGTTTGGTTCTTAAGATATCATGTATCTGGTAAAGCGTTTCTTTATCGAAAACATAATTTTGAGAGAAAAACTCATTTAAAGTTTTATCTTACAGCCCTTTTACAAAGAGTGATGTTCTTTTTAAAAATCACTATAACTTTATTTCTGTTTCGCGTAAATGAAAAAGAAAAACTGTTTTGAAATAAAAAAAATGCCTTATAAGTATACGAAAAACGACATTTTCAAGGTAGGAAGTCATCTTAATGTTCTTATTAAGAGTTGGAAGATTGGTTTCTTTTTTTAGTACGAAGTTATACGACAGTTATTGGCAACAAAATTTGTAATTGTAATCTTCAGTCAAATAACAAACCCGTCACCTTAGGAACCCACTCCCCTAACGTGGCCGTGGGTAGCATAGTGGTTAGAGCACCGGACTCTGGACCGGAAGGCCTGGGTTCGATGTCCGTACCGCCAAATACCCTCCGAGTACACGCGGAGCACATGCTCGTTAAATCAGTGGGTCCGAAAGTCTTGTGGGCTGAATCACGAGTGCAGGAAACTGGAGAAAATTTCCCGCCAATTCAGTTTCATGCCTAAATTGTGGAGGAGGAGATAGGTGGTGTCTCCATCTATCGTTCCTTCGGGAATTTCTACGAGCTAAATTGTACTGTCACCTGCATGGTGCTCAAGGCTAAAAGCCAACGACAGGCGTACCATTGCCACGATGAATTTCGTGGGCCTCGATCTGACTATGTCAGGCAGGTGGCATGAGCAAAAACAACTCCCCTAACACCTCTACTACACCTTTCCAATGTGAGGACTTCGAACCTCGTCTAGCGCCCATACGACCTAGTGGTCAAGGTAACGGATTCGCGGTCAGCGTGTGATGAATTCGAGTCTAGTACCGCTGAAGACACGCCATGTAGGGGAGTGATGTACGTTAAATCTGTCGAGAGCTCAAACTTCCTCCGTGTGGTGGGGTAGTTAGGAGAGGGGGTGTCATCTCAGGTGTCTTCCTCGTCACCTGACCAGGACTCAAAATTGCGAAGTCTGGCACCCAAAACCCTCGAGTAGCTGAACAGTGCGACGTTAATATTCACTCACTCGAACCTCGTCTTGTTTAACATGTCGGGCACATTTGAAGGCATTAGTATTCGAATCCAAGTTTCAACAAACGCCGAACACAAATTTGCGATCATGATTATTCAGTTGTCACTCCAATCAAGAAGTGTCAGGTGAACAAAAAGCATGCAGGGGATGAATTCAGCATTTCAATGAAACTGACTACTCGATGAACATCAATTTAAATTATGTCGAATAATTCAATTTTTTTCTTCTCAAAGCATACTTTAACAAGATTAGAGAACAATTCAGACAACAGGAAATAGCAGTCCGGGCGAGGGTTTAACTTTGGAACAACCATAGCAGTGGAAGATCGCTGTATTGTTCTATACGTCAGCAGAGACAGATAAGTGGGAGATATTATGGACAGGGATTTGCACGATTTGTACAGAGTGTACCTTTAGCCTGTTACTTAAAAGTGGTGTTTTCTGTGCTGCCAAGAACAAAAATTGGACAGATTAATTGAGGAGAGGGAGTGGTCGAGAAATCTTCATGTCAGAAATTTAAACCGAGATATGAATCTTGAACCACAACAGGGCAATTGAAAGTTCCAGTGGCATTTTATTCAGACTCTAGATCTGTGCTCCAGGTGATCCAGAGGGGAAATTCTCAACTGACCCAGGATACAATTGCCCTTATTCATAGAGTAGTGGCAGCCAAAAGAACTTCCACTTTGCAATGGATATAAGCCCACTTAGGCATCTTCGGCAATGAGTAGGCTGATAACCTTGCCAAGGCCCGAAATTCTTCTCAACTTTCCAAAAGCCTTACCCTTACTGATGCAATAGCCAGACGTAAACTGACATCCCACTCAATTAAGAAGCACTTTATACCATATCTTAATTGTAAAAGCGTAATTTAAACCACCATGGTTAGACTACGTGCAAAACACTTTAAAGGGATGGAAAATATTCACTGATGGCCAAAGAAGTTATTATACTTGTCCTCACTGTCCCGTTATTCAACTGTCTCCTAACCATACTTTTAATTGTCCTGTATTGGCTAATCTCCACAACATAGACATGAACCCCACGAACCATCAATTGCCTTATTCGCCAATGGTCATCGACTTTGCAAGGGCTCTCTTTTGGACGGCTTCGGCGCCATTTAATTTCACTGCATGGACAAGACAACAACAACGAATCTGGATGCATCGACACATTTGGAGAGAGTGAGGAATAAATACTCAATTTTTCTAGAAACAATGAAAGCGCCGGATTTGAAAGTAGAGACATCCTTTTGGAGACATTTATTATGCTTTGTATCCGTACTGGCCCTTCATAGCTATTTAATAGATTCTTATTCTTCCTATTGCACGCGAGGAAGGTAAATAGTGGTTCCTCTTTATAGATGGACCTCTGTTCACCTTCATGAAGGACAACGCTACATTTCACAGTGCAATACCTGTCTCCAAGCTTTTGGAGATTTAAGATAGTCAATGGTTTCATTAGACAGCAAGGTTCCTGGATATAAATATAATTAGACACCCATAGGGTGTATTACGAAGACTTAACAGCACCAGTAGCCAGCAATGAGTTTGATACTGTGATTGTCACAAGAGTGGAAAGCAGTGCCAAAGTATCTCGTTGACAATTTTATACTCTGCATGGGCATACGGTGTAAACCATGCACAGCATTTGTGGGGGGGAGAGGGGGGAGGATTATACCCCATAATAAATGGGAATTATAAAAATCTCATTGTAACATTCAATTACCAAGGTTAGTTCTCATGGGCTGAAAAAGTTATGAAATAATATTTAAGTTACTAATAGTTATAAAAAATAAAAATGTAATGAAGTGAATAACAAGAAGAGATTGTAACCATGAATCGAATGAAAATTTTCTCCTTATGTATAGTACAGAATTTTCTTTTTATGTTAAATTGGATAGGAAAAATGTAATATATAAGTGTACCGTAAAATCCGGCGTATAACGCGCACCTATACTTTCAAGCTAAATTTTTCCAATTTTTAGGTATATTCGCCGTATAACGCTCACCCCTTTATAACAAGAAATCTGAAGTATTAATATACATTCTTTTTATGTTTTGAAGTATTTTATTCGAGGTATTATCCCAGACTTTTGAAAATATAGTATACCTCTAGAATAACAACTGTTCTTGTTCATAAGGAAGGTCGTTTCTTTTAAATAAACAATGTTTCAATACATCTAGAAGTAAATTTTTTTTATGCCCATCCTTTTTGTTATTTTTAAAGCTATCGTTTTTATACCCGGCGTATAACGCGCACCCTTAATTTTCGATCTTATTTTTTGTGTTCAAAGTGCGCGTTATACGTCGGATTTTACGGTAATTAATATTCTAAAATCTTTTAACTTTAAAATGAATCATTTAATATTTATTTACGTTTAAAAAAATGTTTATTCATGTGAGAGTGTAAAATGTGATTAAACCTAAAAAAAAGGCAGATTCAAAATTTATTTCGGAAACAATACCAATTATAATTAAAAATTCAGAATATTTCTTAAATTTAGGAAACTGGCGACTAATTGTTAAGTCGTTAATTGAAATTCTTAACGCATTTATGCGTAACGATTAAAATCTTTAATCTTTTAAGTTAAAATAAAATAACTTGGTATGATCGTATCTGTTTGAATAAAATAAAAGTGTCATTAAATATATACACGAACTTCAACGCTTCTAATTACAATGCCGGAATAATTTAGATTTAAAAAATAGCTTGTTTGGAATTTAAATTTAAGTAGTGTGAGTTCCACACGTTGTGTGTGTGTGTGTGTGCATCTTTCACAGAATAAGATGTCTTTTTGGGCACAGGCACTTTCTAAAATTTAAATTTTAAACTAGTTTTCCACTACTGGATCTTTAATTAAAGAAAAATGCGATCTCTTTTCCTTTTAAAGAAATGACCAAAATCTTCAAACTATTACCA
The DNA here is from genome assembly GCA_019973955.1 of Trichonephila inaurata madagascariensis. Lineage (NCBI taxonomy): Eukaryota > Metazoa > Arthropoda > Arachnida > Araneae > Nephilidae > Trichonephila > Trichonephila inaurata. Next base: position 106,857 of record BMAV01025094.1, on the reverse strand, counting down.
GGCAACTACTTTCTAATCCCTAGCTTAACTAACCAGGGAAGATAAATTACACTAACATCCACATACTAACTAATTTGGTGCTCACACGCGCATTCAGTCGGATTAAAAGATAAACATTGTTCACATTTTTCCCACTTTTATAAACAATCTTTTGTGTTTTTTATTTATTTTTTCTTTTCATCTTCTCACTTTTGTGTTATGTAACACATCAAAAAAGAGGGTTGGTTATAACAATAGTGTGTGTAGGTTATTTTAACCGCCTTTTCACATTCAGTGTATCTGACAAAGGAAAAACACCAAATATTCATACAATAGAATTGTATTCCTTTTCTAGTCTTATATTCTCTTTGTTGTGTTATTAGAACGGTAAATGAAAGTAAGGGCGTTATATTTATAGCAGTGGCGCACACAAGGGGGGTGTCTTAGGTGTCCGGGCCCCCCCCCCCCCCAAAGCCCTTGGTTTTGTTCCCGATTGATTATAATTTTAAGTACATAATACGTAAAATTTAATTAAATATTTGTTTTTAATGATTAATTTTATTAATTAATACTAATTATTTATTCAATTAGTTTCTTACTGTTTTTTGTTCCCCAAAATCGACAAAATCAAAAGGTGCATGATACAAGAATGGTGGACTTTCGACCCTGGACCCCCCTTAGAAAACTTCTGTGTGCGCTACTGATTTATAGTTACATGTTTTGAAATTATTATTTTTAAAATTTACTTCAAAAATTTATACTCTTTTCTTATTCTTTGATATTAATCCATAACTGGTTTTACTTGTCAGGAATTTTTATGTTTGAAAACAATTTTTTTTTTTTGCCTTGGAAAAAATATAAGGATTACTCAAATAAAAAAATGGACATTTTGAAAACAATAAGGAAAACTTTTATTGGAAATTGAAAAAAGGTCACCATAATAGTCAATGTTATAAACTATTACAATGGTCACTGCTGCTGAGAAATTACATTCAAATCTCAAAGTGGTATTTTTTTTTAATATAAATTTAGTGATATGATGTTACATTTTAAAATAAAATCTCGCACGATCTACTCCATCTTTTAGTTTGTATTGAAGTCACATAATAATTTCTATGATAACCAATAGCGGATTTTTTTTACGAGCAATTTGCTCTTAAAAACTGAATCTCAGTTGGCATCTCTTACCAAACTAAGTACCTACCATAAGGTCTTTTCCGAAGATGGACGTCACTACCAAATACTATATAAATAGTTAGCGAGTTATAAAGTAGATGTGGACAATATTACCACGCCAACCTGTTCCAGAATTACAGTGCTTTGCTACTTGAGGGTTAGAATATATCGGGGGATTTCTCTTTGGCGAGTTTCAGAGGAATTAATGCAGTTAAGATACGTACCCATTATTTCTTATTTTTTAGCTAGTCTTGTCCGCATATGACATACTCAGTTCTAATCTTTAATAAAAGTCAATTATTGCAAATACTTCGTAGCAATCTTTTCGCATCCAATTCAATGACTTCTTCTGCGTTCGGATCCGCCGAAAACATCAACGGTCAGTTATATCTCCACCTCAACTAACAACAAGAAGATGTTACAATGTGAAATGTTTCATTTTAGTGTGCAGCATTTGACCAATTCTTATAAAATTACAATTTCATATTATTTAATTGAAAATTTTGGATAACTGATTTTTGTTCAAAACAATTTTTCCATTTTTCATTTATTATTTTTTAAACATCTCATTGATATTGCCAGTTTAATAACATCGCTCTTTAGTACTCTTTTGTCGATGTTTTCTCAGGAAATTAAAAAGATTCCTCTCATTTGACTGAAATAAAATAGGATACACTACCCTAAAGTATTATGTTACCAGATATTCCAAGAACACGAGAAAGATCTCTTATCACAAATTCTTCTCTAGAATTATAAATCTCCTTCATTCGAAAACGATGACTCTGAAATCTATGGATACTACATCACATTAATCCGAACCAAGATATAATACTAGTTCCTGTGTTTCTGGGTTTCATTATGATAGAAATGTTACAACGTTTAAATCACTCGAGTGGTCCAGTGACAAGCTGTCCTAACTAGGGTGGGTTCTCAATTACTACCCTATTTCCGCCCTAGAGTTTCGGTGATCCTCATTCAAGCATGTAGTGACTAACAACTCTTATCTTAAGACTGGAACTTGGGAAATGATGGGACTATTATGGAAAGCATTGTCAAGTTTACTATACGACAAAGGATCCTACCAATGGTATGTCAATTAAAACCATGTTTAACTAGCTTTCATCATTCTGGTTACTAGATGGTTTAGGTAAGGGGTCGGTAAATCACGATTCGCTGGCCCTATACGGTTCTTCAGACTTCTGCCTCTATATTATTGATTTTCAGACGTCGCGGCACTTTGTTATGCCTCTATAAATTTTTTTTAAAATTACTAATTATATTCTGAGAAAAAAGAAATAAAATCCAGAACCTAATCATTTGGCCGTTTTATAGAAATAAATTTAGGGGGTGTTCGTGGTATATTTAACTTATAATTTCGCGCTGATAGATACATATAAATAAAAATTTGATGGGTTTCATAATCCATTTGTGATAACGCGGATGGATCAATATATTGATTAAATTTAAATGAATTGAAAAAACTAATTTCGCTCTGAAATAATCGAGATTTTATTTCAAAACATTCGGAAGAGTCAATTCAATTTGGATTAAGAGGCTCACAGGACTCTTAAATTGCAAATTTTTCTATTTTTTAAAAACAATATATGTTACAGCCTCAATATTTCTGAGCATTTTGGTACCAAAATTGTGTTGATACTGTGAAGACTTCCGAAGTTATTGAGAAATAAGTAGTGAAACTTAAACGAAAATCCTATCGCTTTCTTATCTTTTTAACTTCATTTTTCGCACAACAAAAAATTTTAGCTTCCGCGCAGGATTTCTCAGAAAATATTTATGGTATCAATTTGAAATCACATACACTTGTTCAAAATAAGGCTCTTAATAACTTATACATAAATTTTCAAATTTTTTTTTTTATTTGAATTTTAATTAATTTTCTTAAAATTTTAAAATTTTCTTTATAGTTGTTTTTAAAAAATATTTTTTTCTCTAAATTTTTTAAAAGCTAGTTAAGTATAACTTCAAAAGTGAACAATTTTATACCAAGTAAAATTAATGTTGTAAATTTTGATCAGTTTTGTACTTCAGAATCCTGCGCGGTGTAAAATACAAATTTTCATATTTTTGAAAAACTGTCGAATTTTTATTTCTGTATAACTTTTTAAATTTCTTCTCTAATTCTCCAAAATTTTGAGAAATGTTTATATATATATATATATATAATCGTGTGGTAAAAATTTCAAATTATTGTTTTGTTTTATTGCTAAGTTACATTGGTTTGAAGAAGGATGTCTTTTTCGAGTGCATGGATATCTGTTAAGGATCCTGTGAGCCCTTAAAATTAGAGGCGATTATCTCATAAGAGCAAAAAATGCTTTCAAGTATTGTGACATTTTTACATTATATTTGCGTGGATTGGGATTTTCAGCAATGACAAATATAAAAAAAAAAAAGAAAAAACTATCGAGATTTTTTAATGTAGATTACGAAATGAGAGTGGCATTATCATTTTTACGACTAAATGTATACGAAATTGTCAAAAGTCCATCAAGCTTAAATTTCCCATTCTATGTTTCTTAAAGTTAATTTGTATTAGTTACTCAAGAAACATTTTTGTTTTGTTTTTGCCCTACATATTTTACTTAACATTGGAAATTATTATAATAAACTATTTTATATAGTGTATTGTAGATGAGTAAAATTCTTTTAAACTTATTTTATTGTTAGAGTGCCTTCAAATTTTGAAATTGTTAAAAGTGCTCAGCAATAATAATAATTAAAAAACATGAGAATCACTGCTCAATGTATTGTTAAAAAATTACTGTCTACTACAAACTTTGCTTTCTCTCTCCCCCCCCGTATAGTTATCTATCGAAAAAACTTACCTGTATTTGCACATATTTTTTATACATTTGTGTGGCTGAAGGCAGTTCAGTTTGTATTAAAATAATTTTCTATTAAAGTATATTGAGAATCAGGGAAAATAAGAATTATTTCTAAGAGACAGCAAAACTTTTATTAGTTAAAAAAAGCCTCCATGGCACGATATACATCAAAGTAATTTCAAGCAGCGTTCACTTATTAGAAAACACACACGAATGAACAAGATATACACAAATTCCCAACAGAAGTGACAAAAACATATTCCGTATTTTATGGCATTTTTAAGAATAACCAAAAAAAAAAAAAACTGTTGAAATGACGATTATATACAAGGGGTGTTCATATGAAAAGGTACAATACGTCGTAACAACGTAATTGTTAACATATTTGCCTCTGCCACTATGGGAGAACGTAGTGAGACATCTAGGGATATAAATGAAGTCTGGCGTGGACTGGAGTAGGCACGGGCACCCGCACCGTCCAATTGATGTGGCAACGTATGCGAGGACATTATGGCGCTCACATTGCACAATTCAACGATTGAGGAGCGGCGAGATGTTAATCCGATTTCTGACAACGGAAGGTGTTAGACCAGCCATCATTCATTGCCACGGAGGGTAGGGTTCTTTTGCATGATAATGTACGTTCACTCTTCTTTAGGGTCCCACACGTGGAACTGACCAAGTTCAAATGAGAGCAGCTTGACCATCCACCCTACAGCCTGGAAATGTCGCCTTGAGATTTCCCTATGTTTGGTCCCCTGAAAAAACATCTGAGAGGGAAGGCCTTCAACTTGAACGAATAACTCAAGGAAGCTGTGAAGGACTGTGTCTCGCCACGGTCCCAGGAATTCTGAGAACAAGGAATCTTTCGGTTCGTTAATCAATCAGATCATTGTGCTCGGGTCTATGGTGTATACTGCGAATAAAGTCTTCATTTATATCCACAGTGTCGTTTTGTACCTTTTCATTTGAACATGCTGCATGGGTTTTATTTAGAAATTTCATGTTTCTACTGATAATTAAAAATTTTCAAGAAAACAAGTTAATTTTAATTATCAGTAGAAAAATATGAGATTTTTGAGTAAAATACATTTAGCATTACAGGTACAGATAATTTTTTCACGAATCTTGAATGTTCAGTTCCCAACGTTATATTTTGATAACGGTTGCTCTTTCATACTGAGCTACAGACATAAAAAAGTATTCGATAGTTCTTGGGGTTTTGGATGGAATAAAAAATGTAGCATGTGTAGAAAATGGAACTCGAAAATCTAGAACGCGACTGCTACCAGAGCACCTCCCCTCCCTTCATATATATAAATGGCTGTTACTTTAGTTACCTTGTTTTACTTACAACTTGGCTCCTCTCTTGAAAGTTTGGCGACCTCTGGTTTATAGGACATATAATTTAATCCAGAAAACTCTAAGGTCTAATGAGGAATTATTTGATAAAGTCAAATAATGAATTCACTTAGCCCAAAACATTTATACAATTGCTGCCGAATATGATTTTAGAATGAGTAATTGACTAGCATCCTGAAAATTCGGCATTCGATAACACGGTCTAGATAACGCGGACACACATTTGCAGGTCGAAAAAACCCAAGGGTACAGTACGGAAAATATCAGAATATTACGCATTTCCTTACAAAAAGTAGCCAATTCTTGCAAAGTCAGCTGCTTAAGTTTCATTATAGATAGTTCTTGCCTTCATAAAGTATTTTTCAGAGGTACATCTGATTAGGTTAATTCAGTACTTCTCAAACTTTCAGTGTTTGCGACCCAATATTCAATCAAAATTTTCATCGCGACCCCCTTCCATACAATTACAATGTATCGAATTCAATAATACTATACTTCGACGCTAAGTCTACA
>BMAV01025094.1:64373-100971 GCA_019973955.1 Trichonephila inaurata madagascariensis | reverse complement strand
TGTATCGAATTCAATAATACTATACTTCGACGCTAAGTCTACAATACTTTAACTTCTTGTGCCTCCGGCGTATATAAACGTCTCACTCAACCAAGGCGTTAATTTTCCCAAACGTATATATACGTCTTTCCGAAGTACGATCTTTTCTGTGCACTGCCATTGATAAAATTATTCCGAAGTCTTTAGAATGCAACAAAAAGGTCTTGACAGTGTTTGCGAAGGATTTACTTATTTCAGAGTATTTTTTTACTTATTTTTTCTTTTTCACCTCTCCCCCTCCAATACATCACATACACACGCCTGCGTGGAAAACGGTAGCGTTGGGGAGTGAATCACGTATCTTTTAATCAGCAGTATAATGGGATTAATTATAAGCCCTTCAAATTATCAAGAGAAGTGTTAATTTTTGTAAATAATTTTATTTATGACAAGCCCATGGGGGTCAATGGTTATTATTAAAAAAAAAAACTCATTCTTAACTTAGTATTCCGAAATTAATTATAAAATATTGTGTGCAATATAATAATACGTTTACAAGTGTATTACATCAGTGTAAATGTGTATTTATTATGTGTATTTATTAAGTTAAAATGCATTTTGTTTATTTACTTTCAGTAAATTAATAATTTTTTAAATAATCTTTTGTTTTCGACTTTCAAATATGCGCCCCCCTCGTAGAGTTTTAACGCCCCCGTAGGGGGTGCGCCCAACAGTTTGAGAAACGCTGGGTTAATTACTGAGTACTATGCATTCATTAATTTGCATTTTCATGTAGTAAATGCTTTGTGCTTTCATAAAATACAGACTTTTCCTTTGTTTAAGGATACTATGACAGTTTATTTTCTGATATATTCTTAAGTAAACAATACATACATACACTTATTATTTTTTAGTCTTCTTCTCGACAATCCGGCATTTTCACAAACTTTGTTATCCGTCTGTCCATATTATGTGGTACTGTACTGTATATAAGTGAAATCTTAGATATCCTACACAACTGAGTATCTCCAAATCTTCACATGAAATTAAATTTTCATAGCATACTTAATGCGTACCTATTTTAGTAAAGATTATAAATCGGAAGATTAATACATACAAAACTATTGCAGTATAGACTGTTAAATGGCAAATTAGTTTAATACAAAGTAATGCAATTTGTAATGCAAAGTAGATATTAACATTTTAATCGGTGCTATTTCCCTTTGTTGCCAGGTTACATAATTGAAGAAACTATTATTCGGATAAATTTATTTGGATATATCATAAATCTTCCACTAAAACCAATTGCAAATTATTATCTTATTTGCTGCTATTGGAGGTCCAATAGGACTTCCAGCTTATTTAGAACACTTCCTCCAATTCTCAAGACGGGAAACACGAATTGAAATACAACAAAATACAAGCTTATTCGATATCTACGTTAATTAAAACAAATTAGAGATCGGTTAATTAAAATGCAATTATTTAATCCAGTATCCGAACAATAGCGTCTTACATTTGGGAATCTACAGAAGCCAGAACCGATAGAAACTGAAGATTTAAATGGGATCAAAAGCATACCGAATACCCAGTAGATCAAAGAAACCGACTTAAATGCACACAATATACAATTTGCGGATTTGTCTTTTGTTTGATATAGTCTTTAGTGGAACGGAGGAATGTAAAATATCTTGCTAATTACGATTCAAACTGTCCTCCACTTTGTCAAATTGCGTTAGGCATCTGCTGGAAGCAGCAGCAGCAATTAATCGAAAAATTGCTTCCATAAATGCATCAAGAAAAAGAAAGAAATTGAATTACCGCTTCGGATGTTGCATTACATACGCTAATTACACCTCTCAATTGTTCTTTTCGAAAGTGTCTAATTTAGCATGAAGGAAGCGAGGCTTCCACAATTGCTCTTACCAGAGCCTTCGATACACAACGGCCGAGATTACTCGATCATTAGACCAGTTATGGAGTAAAGCGGAATGGTTTAATTGAAATCTTCTTCTAATCTTTACAAAGATGCTTCAAATATTTCCTTTACTAGGTTCTGAGTGGAATTTGCTATGGCTCTGAAGCCATGAATTTAAAAATGCTGTTTAAGGTAAAGTATTTTGGTGATGTTTCAAATTTAATTATGTCAGTGTGAGAGTGAAAATTTTTAAGTTGCCTTTTAAAAATTCAATCTTGGGTTATTTTGGTTGAATATTTATTATTATAGGATTACATGTATCGATATAAATTTAAACAAGAAATCTCATCAATTTGAGTTAAGGTATCCGACTACGTTCGGAACCGTAATTTTGAAAAAGCGTATAAATGGATAATATTTATGATATTTAGTGTCACTTAGATTAGAAAATGTATATAAAATTGTTTTAAGAACATTATTACAATGCAAAATTATTTAAGTACAGTATTTTGCCAAAAATTGAACATAGAATGACCCATTTTCAAAATATTCTCCTTTTGTGAAAAATGCTTCTATTATAATAATATTTTGCCTATATATAGCTTAGATATCTGTACAGAGGCTCAACTAGAATTTTTGAAATATATTACTTAGAAGTGGGTTTATCCATGTTTTACGACAACAGAGATGAAATATTTTAAGAAAAAAAGGCCGATAATTATAACAAATGGTTGTAGCTCTGAAAATAACGTGAATTTTTCAAAAATCATAGTTGAGCATCTGTACAAAGGTCTGAGATATATACAAGCAAAATATTTTTGTAATAGAAGTATTTTTCACAAAAGGAGAACATTTTGAAAAAAGGTTATTCTAAGTTAATTTTTGGCCGAAATATTGTATTTAAATAATTTTTTTTGCCAAAATGTCCTTAAAACAATTTTGTACATGTATTCTAATCTAAGTGATACTAAATATCATGAACATAATCCATTTACGCGTCTTTTTAAAATCACGGTTCCGAACGTAGTCGTATACCTTAAACGTTGGTTAGGTGACGAGGACGATACATCTGCTGGTACTCTTCTCTCCAAATGCTCACTTTACACAAATGTGAGGTATATGAGCCTCGACAGTTTAAAGTGCTTATAAGTCTTTCTACACGATAGGTCTTTAGTGTCACTAGAGCTCAAACTCATGATTAAACAACACAAGTCACGATCTCGTGGCCGATGCCCATAAATTTCCCATTAGAAAACGCCATTAAAAATTTGTATTACCATCAGTATTTTAAATTTTCGTTAATTGTAAAATTTGTCACGTGTAAATAAATTTTCCCCAGAACTTTACATTTTGCATAATTTTCAAATTTACATGATCTGCTACATAATTTTCCAAATTAAAATTTTTGATTTATTCAAATAAGAGTTTTTAATTATTTCAAACCAACAGTGTTGCATTACTTGTTTATGTATTCCTGATTACTGGAACAATTCTCTATAGGCGTCAGCTCTATAATCAGAAATGGAAATAGAGTAACCCTTAGAACATAAACTGTTTTGAAAAGCATTGCAATCTGAAATTATATTTTCATCATTAATCTATGACAAAAATGCTTCTCTTTTCACTTTTCTCGGCAACACAACACCAAAATGTTTCAACGATTCAGAGCTTCAATTGCAAAGTTTACCTTCGCAACTGTTTCACGCAATGCAGTAGGTAAACGCCACAATTTATTCTAATAATGAAAGATAATAGCATCACCGCTGCTTTCTCTTAGATCTGCAGTTTGGAAAATTTGCAACAAACTACGTTAACTACGAAATCTGGAGTAGTTTTGCAGTACTTTATATATATAATCTAAATATTTAAACACAATCGCTTGAATTCTAATTGTATTCCCTCTAGAAATTTTTCCCTACGAGCAATAAAAAGCAAACTATACAACACGATTTTGCAGTAACATTTTACACAAAATAAATATTTAGGCTCCACTTTTATTTTACGCTCCAGGAGATTTTTCAAAATTAATCTGGGAAACTTATCACAGTTATTTTAATTTCTAATCCCGAATGGATTAAAGAGTTCGCCATATTTTCGAAGGAAATAAACTCACGTCTAATATTCGAAATTCGAATTTCGCTGAAGGGAGATATCATTGGGGATTAATTACATGTTTTCGTGAATCTTTGATAAAATTGTTTCGGAGGTAAGTGAATTAAGATCTGATTAAGAAATGCCAATAATATAGAAGCTCAAATTTCACGAGGACTAAGGGATGTCGGTGAATTTTACTATTCGAAACACAAGTTTTAACTATTGGTGTTTGAATTAACGAACTTGTTGGGGTAATTGGCATGAGTAAATTTGCTGAGGGAGTAATATTTTGTGTAAGAGTGAAACACAAGAATTAATCGAATTTAAAGAAAACTGAATGTTCATGTCAAAACTAGATTTCCAACTATTACAACTGTCCTTTAGTATAAAATTTTATATTCTAGTGTTAAATATTGTTGTATTATGGTGCATATACATTTTAAACCAGAAAGCTTTTGCACGCGTTTAGATTGGAAACTTCATCCCTCAAGATCTTATTTTAAACTTCTCTACCTTTTTCTTAGTTTCTTCCAAGTGGTTATTTAAAATTTCCTTTCAATAACCGCATGCAGTCATTTAAGTAGTAACGAGTAACGGACTAAAAAAATAATATTCTTTTTAATTTTTTCTATTAAGGAAATTCATCCCTTCTCTCCTCGTTCCATTGAGATGCGGCAGCCAGTTGAAAGATGGGCTTGGTTGTCATGGAGATGTGAGCGTCATTTTTTCTTCACTCTCCTTCGAGAGTGAAACAGAAACTAAATCTACTGAGAAAGTGGTTTCCTACTCACCCTTCCACCAATGTTGCTGAAATGCACTCATTGTGAACTGCTTTCTATTTTTTATGTAACTTCAACAAATTATACCTTTTTCAACTAATTCTGATGCGTGGATAATACAGCTTTCCCTAAGGTTTCTCGTAAATGTATAACCGTTACTGTTACCCGAAATTATTTTCGAGTCGTATATCCAACGATCCATAAAAAAAAGGACGAGCACACAAAGAGGTACTAGTACATGCTAATGAGTTCGCGAATAAAAAATAAACCTTAACCTTTTAACCATCATGCCCGAGACTATCTCGGGCACAGTACTAGTGCTCCAAAATGTCACGCCCGAGTACTATACGGGATATTATTATTTTGAGTGCATTTTGTTGTAATACTCGAGTACATATTAGGAGAAGTTTATTTCGGCTTTATCTCTTTGTCAAACCCGAATGTATATCGAGAAAACTTAATTTGGGCTCACAAAAAGCCTCACAAAACAGAATTATTGAGCTATTAATACATATATACATTTATATTTATTTTTATTTTTTCATTTATTTTTAGAAAATAATGATCTACTAGTTGCAAACTTTACCGCTTCCAAGATGTGTGGCAGCCACCTTAAATATGCAGTTGCAACTAAACCTTAAAATTTTTTTTATGCATGTAATTCAAAATTTGTAATTGGTCAAAATATCAGCTTTTAAGTGCCAAGTATGTATTTTTTAGCACTAAAGATTTGATTTTTAGAGTAAAAAATGGACAATTTGTGCAACCAAATCATCAAAATAACTTGATACTTAAAATGGGTTAACGAAATTCACATGACGCCATTTCACACTCAACTGTGAGATTCCTTAAGTGAGAGTGAGAGGGAGAGTTACATTAACGTCGCACTATATACAGCTGCACGAGAGTTACTGGCGTGAGTGAGTGAATATTAACGTCGCACTGTGCACGAGGGCTTTTGACGACGTTCCTCGTAATTTTGAATCAAGGTCAAGTGGCGAGGTCAACACCTGAGCTGGCACCCCATCTCCTAATTACCACACCGACGGGAGGACAGATTTAACGTGCATCGCTTTCCTACACGGTGGGTCTTTAGTGGTGCTAGGCTCGAACTCGTGACAAGCCAGCCACGATCTAATACCTTGACCACTAGGCTACCGTGGCCCCACGAGAGTTATTGGCAACTGACCTCGTAATTCTTAACCATGGTCAAGTGACGATAAATCCCTGCTGCCGCATTCTACTCTCCAAACTGGGGTTTCGTAACCCCTTCTTAGAAGTCAACTTCCTCAAAATCCCTTTTTAGCGATAAATACTCGACAAAAGAAAAAAGCCTGTTCAATTTAAAGTCCGAAAGTCTAATAATTCTGAATATCTCGTCATTATTGAGTTCGTCAATTTTCTCTATACATATCGAAAGATTAACTACCGTAAAATCCGGCGTATGACGCGCACTTTGAACACAAAAAATGTGATCGAAATATAAGGGTGCGCGTTATACGCCGGGTATAAAAACGATAGCCTTAAAAATAACAAAAGAGATGAGCATAAGCAAATTTTTACTTTGACACATATCTAAATACTGTTTATTAAATAGAGCTGATATATCTTATGAATCAAAGGAGATCTAGTTCTAGAAATATACTACTATTTCAAAAGTCTGGCATTATTTCTCGAATAAATGACTTCAAAACATAAGAACGTTGTATACAAAATTTCAAATTTCTTCTTAAAAAACGGGCAGCGCGTTATACGGCGAAAATACCTGAAAATTAAAAAATGCAGCTTGAAAGTATAGGTGGGCGTTATACACCGGTGCTCGTTATACGTCGGATTTTACAGTATATATAAAATGATTTTATATAAAACCACATTAATTCACATAAAAATATTTATAGAAATATTTATATAAAAACATTTCTATCATACGAAAAAACTATTCTTTACTGCAAATTTATCTAATGCGTGTTATATATATACTCCAAAGCTAAATTCACATTCTATGCTCCACGCGCAGAATATAAGCCATTATCCAATTAAAACTGGTTCATGTATCATCGTAACCAATCAAAGTACGGTTTACTTTCAGAATAGTACCGTCTTAATGTCTCAAAAATTGTAAAATAATTACAATAATCCAGTAACATGAAGTTTTTTGTACCAATACCTGTATTAGAAGGTAAAATATTCGATTTACTTGTATTATCATGGCACTTTGGTCAACATAGTGGAACTCGTAATTTAGAGTTATCGCACCAAGTGAGGATTTTAGAGCCCCAGTTCGATTCAACATGCCCGTTATTACTCCGGGCAGTCGTCTTCGGTGGAATCAGGATTCACATCCATGTCTCGGTGCAAATTCCGTGATCAATAAGTTCTAAGCCTTAAGCATTTGGAGTTCCACAACCCTAAGATGAGGCACTTGTAACAACGCTTAAGTGTGTTGAATTATCAGTGTGGAATGCGCTATAGCCGTCTAGTACACTAAAACTAGTACGCGAAAATTGACGAAGAAAATTAAAATGCCGGTAGAAATTTATGCTATTTTAAAAAGAGATTGGGTCACGTATAGTTTTGAGAATTTTTGTTTTTATTTACTATAAATTGTAAGTATGTGAGTTTTAGTTTTCTTCCTACAGATTTTATTTCTTCCAATGAGCTCAAGCTCATTAACCGAATGTGTGCTTACTAATGTTGTACTATAAATCGATACAAAAGCTATAGGCAATGACCTTATAATTTTGAACCTCAGTCAAGTAACAAGGACGACACCTCTTCACCAACACTACGCCAACGGGAGGATTTTAAACAATGATAGATGTAACGTGCATCAGTCCTTTACACCAGAAGGGGACATTAAGTCGATCGCGATTGACCGGTGGACTGCTAGGACTTTTTTGCGGGGGGGGACTGTTTTTACAAAGACCTAAGTCATGCATATTAAAAGAAACATTTGTGGAACACCATTGCCAGCTAGACTGGAGACTTGGTGGACCTCAACACCTTGAAAAAGTTAGAAGTAGCCCGTACCCTGAAAAAGTCTGCCCATCCCTGCTCTACACTGAGTTTTCAGCGGCACTACGGCTCGAACCACTAAGCTACCGTGACCAAGTTCATACAATTATAAAAATATGTAACATTAAAGTGAACTGCATTTTTTCTTGAATATTAATGGCATTCTTGAAGAGGAGAGACTTACATTAAGGTATCCGACTACGTTCAGAACCATGATTTTGCAAAAGCGTATAAATGGATAATATTTATGATATTTAGTGTCAATTAGATTAGAAAATGTACATAAAATTGTTTTAAGAATAGTATTACAATAAAAAATTATTTAAGTACAATATTTTGACAAAAAATGAACATATAGAATGATCCATTTTCAAAATATTCTCCTTTTGTGAAAATTGCTTCTATTATATAATAATATTTTGCCTGTATATAGCTCATACCTTTGTACAGAGGCTCAACTAGAATTTTTGAAATATATAACTTAGAAATGGGTTTATCTATGTTTTACGAAAGGGGAGAAATTTTAAGAAAAACGTAGATAAATATTTCAATGGGTTGTAACTCTAAAAATAATGTGAATTTTTCAAAAATCTTACTTGAATCTCTGTACAGAGGTCTGAGTTATATACAGGCAAAATATTATTATAATAGAAGCATTTTCCACAAAAGGAGAACATTTTGAATAAAGGTTATTCTAAGTTCATTTTTTGTCGAAATATTGTATTTGAATAATTGTTTTTTGTCAAAATGTGTCCTTAAAACAATCTTACATATATTGTAATTTGAGTGACACTAAATATCATGAAAATTATCCATTTATGCGCTATTTTAAAATCACAGTTCCGAATGTAGTCGGATACTTAAACGTGTCATGAGGGCTATCGATGACGGAGCTTGTAATTTTGAACCACGGTCAAGTGACGAAAATGACCCCCGAGCTGGCATTCTCTCTCCTAATTACTCCACCTCACCAACGGGAGAATTTTGAGCATCTGTAGATATAACGTACATCATCCCGCTCTACAAAGCGAGTCTTCAGTGGTGCCAGGACTCGAACCCATGACACTTCGAATGGCATTCTTGAACGAAGCATAGAAAATTAATGTTTGGGATAGCTCCATTGCCTAAAGAGGATTGTCGCCAACCATTGCTGTAGCTGTTAGGCAGGGGCGTAGCTACCGCCGTACCAATGATACGGGCCCCCAAGCTATAGGGGCCCCAATACGTCTAAGAAAAAAAATCGTTATATGTTAAGAGGTGGGCTCTTTTTGGAGCCTCTTAACATATAACGATTTTTTTGATACAAGGCCACTTCAAGACTAGCTAAGCGAGTGCTGTTAGGTGAAATTTTGAATTAAGCTCAGTAAATTACAGTTGCACCTTGCATAGTCTTACTCTATTGCTTTATCTTAAATAGTTGATAAGGTTCACTGTAAATTAACATCAAGCTGAAGTTTTCGTAAATTTAATTTACTGAGTAGTTCATATGCATTTTATGTGATTTTGCATTTTAATACACCGTAAAATCCGGCGTATAACGCGCACTTTGGACACGAAAAATAAGATCGAAACTTAAGGTTGCGCATTATACAACGGGTATAAAAATTATAGCTTTAAAAATAACAAAAGAGATGAGCATAACAAAAAAAAATTAGTTACACATATCGATATACTGTTTATTTAAAAGAAATGGCATGCCTTATGAACTAAAAGAGCTATAGTTCTGGAAGTGTACTATTTTTTTCAAAAGTCTGGGATACTACCTCGAATATATGACTTCGAAACATAAAAGCAATGTATACTAACATTTCAGATTTCTTCGTCAAAAAGGGGGTGCGCGTTATACGGCGAATATGCCTAAAAATTAAAAAAAAAATCAGCTTGAAAGTATAGGTGCGCGTTATACGCCGGATTTTACGGTACATAGTTTCGAACACCTTATTGTGCAAATCGTTTCCAGGTTTCTGTTATGCATTTTATGTCCATTATACAGTAATTTTAATAAAAGATTTAAAAAGCATTTCCAGTAAATATTAGTTAATTTAATTTAATATGTATTGTGCCAACTATTGTCTACTTGGATCGATTGAAGACAGTCTCGCATTAATTTTCAAGAAAACGTCATTCCTTTAATCTTATAGTCACTTGGATTAATTTAACATATTATACAGCTCTGTTGTGATTTATATCAAATATCCAATCTAAACTGAAACATACACACACGCATGTAATTTTCTAAGCCTTCATTCTAGGAGAAATAGATTGGAACTAGTTTTAGAAGCATTATGAAAGAAGAAAAATTTAAAAACATGAGATATCCAACTTGAATTTCAACAAGTGTAAAGTGACTGAATAAATGACGAATCAATTTAGTTTACGAAATAAAAGTGTTAACAGCAGAAGTATTAAGAGAATACATTGGATAAAAAAAATCAATATTTGTAAATGAAGAAATCAGAAATTAAGCTTGTACTTTTATAACAACTATTGACCAGACATATTTAAGATACAAAATCATATATTTCAGCTTTTGTCATGTATTGCTTAAAATCATTTTTTTTTAAAAAAGCGGCAATATATACGCATTTATTCTCAATTCAATAATATTGAAAAAATTACAAATTCATTTAAGGCTATAGTTTTCCAAATACACATTTGATTTAATTTTTCGATACCCGACAATATTTTCAAATGAGACCAATCTTGACCTATCCAGCGAATCAGAGTGTATAAGCTTGAAATCAATTATAGTCGAGGGACAGTGGCCTAACGTAAGTCTCTGCAAAACCGCCGCAACGTGTGGGGGCCAGGATTTCAAGGGGCCCAAAGCCCCAATGACGCATAGTACGCAATCCTCTGTAAAATTCGGCTTGGTGCCCAAAACCTGACATTGCTGGGGGCCCCTCATATTCTCCGTTACGCCACTGTTCAGTGATTGAATACATACATATATACATTATATATATATTCAGTCTTATAATTAACAAATATATACACATTTCCTCATATATCTCAAAGCACGTCGTCTTTTAATTACATTTGGAATTTATTATTTACCAGGGTAGTTACATATATATATATATATATATATATATATATATATATATATATAAGCATGTTCCTTAAAAAACAAAACTAAGGAACAAAATCATAGTTGTAAAGTTTTTAACGGCCTGCTTAAAACTCAAAGGGAAATAATAAGGTGACCAATTTTCATACAATATAAAAAACAAAGAGGACATCAATTTAAAAAAAAACGTTTTAAAATTTAGAAAACATTTTATTAATTCAAACAAAAATACACTAATTACGCTCACGTCAATTTTAATTATTTACTTAGACGAATATTTGTGAATTGGACATTTTTGCAATGGTTAAATATTTCCATCCATCTCATAAATTTCAACATGCTGATTTTCCCATTGTTCTATTTTATCAGAATTTAAATATACATTCAGTTTTCTAATTTCTTCAGACAGACCAGACAATTGTCATCGATTTTAGTATCAGGAATTTCTTTTGAAAAAAACTCAACACAGTTTTCTTGGAGGTATTGACTGTACGGGCACAAAATGTATAATTGTATATTCAGAGACGCCTAGAATCTCTGAATACAGAGATCAACAGATCAGGTTTAAACTATTGAAAATGATGTCAAGAAGACGGATACTTTTCGAGTAAGGACAGAATCTATTTAAGAAGAACTGTCCTCCTTAAAGGAGGACGATTGGTTACCTTAGAAATAATATCCTTTTAAAATAATGTTATTCCTCAATTTGTAACATGTTAAAGTAATTTACATAACATACCAATTAAAAAGGGGCGTAGCTACCGCCGTATTAGCTATATCAATGATACGGTGCGCTCCAAGCTACAAGGGGCCCCGACATCTGTAACTACAGTCTCAATAACAGGGCTCTCATACATAAAAAGAGGGCCCAAAGAAATTTCGATACAGGACCCACTTAGAACTAGCTACTCCAGTGCAATTAAGGTCAAATTTTTGTCACGGGCTGATTAATACATAGCAATATCTTAGAAATTTTTGTCAGATAGACTTTGTACCATAGAAAACCTAGTACCTTCAACAACCTAAAAAACCTATTACTAATGTAATTTTAAACACAAAAACCTTATAAGAATCTACTGCATTTGAAGCCTTTCGCAATTTGTACACACGCAGTGAAGAGCTAGTTTCAAAACAGTGCAAACAACGATTTTTGATTCAAAAACCTTGAATCACCAAGTCCCTTTTAGAAACAGATTCAAAACACAAACACCTGAAATTTAGTTACTTTTTAGTACAAAGGCAACCCTTTAAAAGACTGGAAAAAAAACTCAATATCCACAATGTATCATTCATGAATGATGGAATAGCTTCTTTGGTTCCAATGTGCTTTCACAAAAGGACAAAATCGGAATAAATATAAAGCAAATAATCATTTTACAATGTTAAAAGATGAAGGGGAAAAAAGGAATATAGAAATCGCAAACGGAAAAAATATTCAACACATACTGGAAAATAAATTACATGCAACGAAATACACAATATGTTTTAACATAAAATCAATAATATCTGGATATGGTTTTGTATAAACTAATGCTTAGAAATACAAAGAACTCTTTTTGAAGTCGTTCGCCGTTTGATTTATTGTAATATTTTAATGGGTAGCAGTTTATATTTTAGAACTTTCCTTTTCGGAAATATTGATATAATCTGTTTTTACTTTATAAAACAGGAGTAACAATGAAAACAAATATGGTTTTGTATGTTTTTTTTATTTACTTTTGGTAAAATATAGATTGAGGCATTCAAAATGAAATGGTCTTCAGTTTTTAATTAAAGCAAGAAATTACAATAACAATCTGACAAAACAAAATAAGTTAAAAATAGACGCACAAACTGGGATGTATTTGATATATCTTGTTTGCTAAATGTCGGAATCTGGATATATTTCATATACTGTTGCATCCGTCTTTATTTTTAACGAGTTTAAAAAACAGATCTTTATTGTACCGAAAATCTAACTATGTATATATCGAGGTATTTCTCAATGTAATCGATTGCTTAAAATAATGGAAGATTTTTTTTTTGGAAAAACCCTTTTATATATATGCATGCTACCGAATTCCCCAACAAAATATTCCATTTATTTACATGACGGTATTTATGGTAATGTACCAAATATTTCAACTGAATTTGATAATTTATGCAATTAGACCTAATATATTTTAACCCCTAACTAAAGTTTTCGTAAAAAAATAAATAAAAAATCAAGTTATTAAGTATATATATTTACATACTCATTACAAATGCAATTGCTAAAGTTCCAAAATCCATTTAAAAAATGCGATTCTGTTCACAGAGCAGAGTTAAAAAGCTTTTTTTTTTAACAAGCAACATCTAAGATTAAAAGTTCTATATCAAAAACAAAAAACGGACTCCATCTTGCTAATCAAATTTTGATCAAACTTGTACAGTAAAATCGTTTCTGTAAGCAGAGTTTTAACGAATTATTTTGATTGAATGCATGAACGTACGTTTTTTTTTTACAGAATAATTTTTTAAAATTTTAATTTCAGTATATAACACAACACACAATATCCGATGGAAAAAGAAAAATCTATAAATCTAAAAACACTTAAGTATATAAAAGGATAAAATGCATTGAAACTGGAAAACAAATGTGCAATTTCATCAAACAAAAGTGCAAAAATATTTTTACAAATATATAAAAACAAGTAAGAGTTTTCAGAATATTTTGCGCTGAAATATATTGCATGCATTATTTCTAGATCAGTTAAATTTTGTTGAATAATCATAAAATAATTAATTTAACAATCATAAATAGTGAACTAAACTGATTACATTTACCAAGATGTTCAATATTTATGGGAAAAAAAAGGATTTTACGATCACATTACAGAACATGTATTCTCTTAAGTTATAGAATTCAAATCGATGCAGATTTGAGAAATAAGAGAACTAACTCACTTCAAGTTATATCTAATTAAAAAAGAAGACCACGATACCTCAGATGAAATACAGTTAAATTTCGAATATTAGAAAAAGCTTCTTTTTTTTAAAATTTTCAACACTTTTTTTATTATGGAGCAAAAAGGCGTCCGTTAAAAATTTTTCTTACTTCTAGAGCTTTTACACGAAATTGATTTTGCTAGAAAAGAGAAAATATATTTCCCGAGAGTTATAGAAGTTCTATAAATGCAAATGTTATATTTTTAAGAATTCTTCTTAAAAAAGATACTATAAGAATTTTAAAGAGATTAAAATAGATTTTTCATTTCCAAATCCTCATAAAACTTTAGAAGAGATTACACACCTGCACCTTTATTAATCCTCAAGCTATACATGTCCACTTTTCTAAAACCCTAGTTCGAGGTTTTTGAAATTAAAAAAAAAAAATGCTCCGCTTACGAAATAAAAATAAATCCAATAAAATTTAATTCTAAAAAGAAGCCCTACCTTGAGTGAATTCCAAGATGATCAGTAAAACAATGAAAGCCTTGATTACAGAGTCCCAAAACATGTTCACTGTTTTCTGATGTCGACACAGTTTCCAAAATCCTCAGAAGAAAATTTAATCAATCAAAACACGTGTTTTTTTAATATTTTTTTCCACTTAATAACTTCTCACCACAGTCCACAAGTACGTAAAATCTCACTGGAAATTGAGAAGTCACAAAACGGTATTCTATTCAAAAATTCTAATTACAACAGGCGCATAATATAATTCTTAGAACACCAATATAATTATTTCAGAGCATGCTGCTCTTTTAAGAGGAGTCAGAAAATTCCAAGAATCCGGAAAAATCTTTAATTAGTTTGTGGATAGAACGACCGGGAAGAGACACGGAATTTTTCCCTGTAGCTCACAACACTGAAACTAGGAAGGTTTTACCGAACCACCAGTTCGCATAGCAGTCGCAGCAACGACTGAAGTTCGAACGGCCGCCACCGGTTTCGGGAGTAAAAAGATTTGGACAGAAACGGGGAAGATTCCACTCATGACCGATGAGAGTGACACCTAGCGGGTGGCTGGTTTCAGAGCAGAAAGAGGAGTTAAGGTCCAAAGGGGGGATTAAAAAAGTTTTTCCGGGTGGTTTCTTTTCTCCAGGTATACTGTCTCAAAGAGGAGCTTTGTGAACTAAGATATGTGGGAAAAAATTAGGGCACATGCAAGACATAAACTTAAAAATTCATTTAAAGTCTAAATTACTGTAATTATACTTGTAATGATAAGTAATTGCGCTCAAAGTGAACTTGGTTATGATTATGCCTGTGAAAAATCTTCGTATTTCATTACTGTCACACGTCTGAGGTTTTCTTTAGATATATATTTCTAATTGTTAATCATTTATTTTTATCTATTTTATTACTTTTTTGGTTTGTTTAAATAAAACTTATAAAATTCATAACATACAAGTATTTTCATTTTTTTTTTTATCGAACGATTAGTAATGTTCACATATAAATTTTTTAATAAAGCAACAAATATATATGTTTAAAGGATAATAGTTTTACGCTTTAAATTTGGTAAATGTGGCCGCGGTAGTCTAGTGGTCAAGGTGACGGACTC
The DNA here is from genome assembly GCA_019973955.1 of Trichonephila inaurata madagascariensis. Classification (NCBI taxonomy): domain Eukaryota; kingdom Metazoa; phylum Arthropoda; class Arachnida; order Araneae; family Nephilidae; genus Trichonephila; species Trichonephila inaurata. The sequence goes on along the minus strand of BMAV01025094.1, from coordinate 85,588 downwards.
GTGGCCAGCTCATCATGAGTTCGAGCCAAAAACCGCTGAAGACCATCCTGCAATGGTGGTCGATGTACGTTAAATATGTCGAAGATCCAACTTTCTTTCGTTGGTGCGGTGTGGAAGTTAGGAGAGGTGGGGCCATCTCAAGTGTTGTCCTCGTCTCTTGAAAAATGGCTCGAAATTAAGACGTATGTCCCTCACACCGAGCCAAAAGAAAGATCACGCATATTTAACATAATTTGAACTATGTCGCTCAGAATAAACAATATAGAGCACTTTTCTGTAGATCTGGTGTACATCAAACCCTCTACACGGCAGGTCCTTAGGGGTATCAGGATTCGAGCCCTTGACTAGGTAGAAACAACGTATGTTATGAGTTTTCGTTTAATAAAGTGTTCAATTAAGAAAGCTAATAATTTATTTTATGATTGAGGAATGCACACATGAACATAAATTAAATAAAATGTATAGCATATAAATTCAGTGTAGTTAATAAATAGTAGCTCTCTCTCTCTATATATATATATGGCCACGGTAACCTAGTAGTCAAGGTATCGTGGCTAGAGTGTCAGGAGTTCGAATCAAGTACCGCGCGCGCGCTGAAGATCCGCCAAGCAGAGGAGCGATGTCCGTTAAATCTGTCGAGAGCTCAAGCGTCCTCCTGATGGTGCGGTGTGATAGTTAGGAAAAGGGGTGTCAGTTAAGGTGTCCACCTCTTTACTTGGCCATCGTTCGAAATTACGAGTTTCGTCGCCAGAAGCCCTCGAGTAGCTGAACACTGTGACGAAAATATTCACATATATATATATATATATATATATATATTACAGCAAAGTGTAAATATAAAAAAAGGTCAAAAATGTAAGTCTAACAGTGCTTTTAATTCTTTTATGTCTATAAATATGTATTACAGTCGGACCCCAAATTACCGAACACCTATTTAACGAATTTCTTGATTTAATCAATTTTTCTCTTTTCCCGAATAAAAAGGAGCCCCCCCCCCATCTATTTAATAAACCGCGAATTAACAAGTTATTTCAGTTGTGGGGGGGAAAAAATTCATTACTTTGTGTTAAAAATAACTGGTTTTTTTTTTTTCAAATGTGACATATCCTTTTGGTCCGGAAAGGGTTCAGACCATTATTAGACTTTACAGGTGAAGATGAGGGATGAGTGTAATATATCACGTCTGAGTCTTGAGTTGGACAGGAATTTCCCTTCTTATGTCATCCCAATTCACAACGCAAGGAATTTTTTTTTTTAAAAAATCAATGATTATGATTTACATTTGAAGTAGAGGAAATTTTTAATTTTTCGGAGTTATTGAATCGCCATTCTAATGCAGAAATTGGTGATGAAATTCTCATCAAAACTGATATATTATCCAAAGTTTTACATCGTTTGAATGCAGTGAAAAAAACCTCTCACTTATGCAGCTGGATGTAAAAGATGCAATATTTTCTTCTTTTCATGAAGTTGATAAAAAGTTATTTCTGGTAAGGAATCAAAAAGACATTCAGCCATTTATTAGTTAGTATTTTAAAATTTCCAACTATATAACTTGTGCGTAATAATTCACTAACAAGTGTTTTTACTACTGAATAAAAATCATGTAATATTTAACTCTGGATACTTTTTGTGTTATTTCTTATAGAATTCCCAAAATTAAAGCCCGATCTAACGAATAACCCCGAATTAACGAAAAAAAACTTTCGGTCCCATGAATTCACTAAATCAGGGTTCCACTATTTATACTTTTTATGCTGATAATATTTTTACTGAAGATACTCAAAAGTATTATCAGGGCTACAGAAATAATTATGAAACATTAATACGTATTACACAAAAAATATATAAATGCTTCAAACATGTATAATTGTGTGAGTAGGTGTTTATTAACGCCACCCCATCATTGGCGAAGGACCTCATGATTTTGAACTTCGGTCAAGTGTTGGGAACGGAACCCGGGTCGACAATCCCCTCTGCAAACTATTACATCACGGCAAAGATGGACTTCGAGCCACTCAATATGGCCGTGGCAGCCTAGTGGCCAAGGTAAGGGACTCGTGGCCGGCGTGTCTTGAGTTCGATCCTAGTACCGCTGAAGTCCCGCCGTGTAGGGGTACGAAACACGTTAAATCTGTCAAAGCTCAAAAGTCCTCACGTTGGTGGGATGTGGAAGTTAGGAGACTAGAGGGCCAATTCGAATGTCGTCCTCATGACCTGACAATGGTTCAAAATTACGAGGTCCGTTGCCAAAAGCACTCAAGTACCTGGATATTGTGACGTTAATATTCACTCACTTGACCCTCGTGATAGGTTTACCAAACTTCAGCCCTACTACACAACGGATCTTCAGTGGCACTAGGATTTGACTACGGGCTCACGACCATGACAACTAAGCTACAGCGGCCCCCGTAAGGTCGAGCCTCTATCAATTGACATGGACAATAATTTTCCACACCACAATCTTCCATGCGATATCAAAGTTAGGACATTGACACCGTATACCCTTTACAGTGTTAATCTGCAATGATAACAGGACTTAATCTTTCGATGCAAATAAAAAAAAACCCATGCCGCCTATGAGTTAATGAACATGACATTTCTCAAAAGGATAATGTGAATTATCATTGATTTATTGAGTTAACTCTAGTATGATAATAACTCCAACAACATCTGACATGTATCCGAAAGTATGTAAAATAGGCAGGGAGAAATTACACATTATGAATATAAATCTCATTTTTTGTTACATAGTTTTTAAGGTGAACCGTGATTTTGCAAAAGCGCATAAATGGATAATTTTCATGATATTTAGTGTCAATTAGATTAGAATACATGTATAAAATTGTTTTAAGGACATTTTGACAAAACAATATATATATATATATTTAAATGCAATATTTTGGCAAAAAATAACTTAGAATAATCTTTTTTTAAAATGTTCTCCTTTTGTGAAAAATGCTTCTTTTATAATAATATTTTGCCTGTATATAGCTGAGATCTGTCTACAGAGGCTCAACTAGAATTTTTGAAATATATTACTTAGAAGTGGGTTTATTCATATTTTACGACAACAGAGGGGAGCAATTTTAAGAAAAAAAAACGCCAATAATTATCTCAATGGATGGTAACTCTGAAAATAATGTGAATTTTTAAAAAATTTAGTTGAGCCTCTGTAGAGAGGTTTGAGCTATATACAGGGAAAATAATTTTTATTATCGAAGCATTTTTCACAAAAGGAGAACATTTTGAAAACAGATTATTCTAAGTTAATTTTTTGCCAAAATATTGTATTTAAATAATTTTTTTTTGTCAAAATGCCCTTAAAACAATTTTTTGCATGTATTCTAATCTGAGTAACCCTAAATATCATGAAAATTATCCATTTATGCACGTTTTTAAACTCATGGTTCCGAACGTAGTCGGATACCTTAAGATGTCTAGTGCAGGAGAGTCCCGAAAACTCGGCACTTGATAACCTGACAGTCCGGATAATTCTGTCACATCCTTGCAGGTCGAAAAAATCCCACGTGCAGACTTGTTTAGAAGATTGAAAAAATGCTGGAAAATAATGATATTAACACTTAAGACACCGTAGGGACCTCACATAGTGAGGTTCAGGCTGTCGAAACCGCCTTCCAGTATTTTGAACAAGGTGCATTGGTAATAGACTCACTGTTTCTTGGACATTTTCGTGATGAAGCTGCTAAATGCAGAGTGCAACAGGAAACGCCTTTCTTTACAAAAGTAGCTAATTTTTGCGATGTCGGCTACTTAGTTTTCTTTATAGATAACTATATGCTTTTTTAAAGTTTTTTCTGACGAGTGTTTATTTAGGTAAATTACAATATACTATGTATTCATTAATTTTCATGTAATAAATGCTCTTTGCCTTTATAAAATACGTACTTTTCCTTTGTTTAAGGGTAATTGGGATGTTCATTTTTTGTTATATTCTCAAGCATACAAAACATACAAGTACAGTACAATATTTTCTGAGGAAATACAAGTATTTTTTAATCCTATTCTCGATAACCCGTCATTTTCACAAACTCGGCCATCTTACGGTTCATATAAGGCCGAGTTTTCGAGATCTACTGAATACTCGCGTAGCTTGTTCTAAGTAGACCCTGTATCAAATTTCTTCAGGGCCCTTTTTTAGATATGAGCATTCTGCTAGTGGGATTGTAGTTACACGTGTTGGGGCCCTGTAACTTGCGGGCGTGGTATCATTGATACTGCGGTAGCTACGCATTTGCTACTGTATAACATCGTACCAAACTTTTCTATTACATTATTCTGGTTCAGAAATATGAAATGTTACAAGTCTTCATGCGGTTTTCTTTTATTTTCAGATATACAGACTGATAACCATTAACTGACTGTCAACACATAGTTAATAATGTTACTTCCCCATCATTCCTTACACCCATCCTCATAAAAATCTTTCATCAATCACACCAGCTTGTTATCTTTTAAACTTGGAATTTCGAAGGCTTCAACTGCCGTTACATAGATAACATCATAATTTCCAATTAACTTTTGGTTTCATTATTATCAAATGAAAAATCTGCAGAAGCACTTACTTTATTTTAAAGGTTAAAAAGTTCAAGTGTCACGAAGGCCTAAATGCATAGTTTAAAAAGTCCAATAGTCTCTCCCCTGGTTGCACGAATAATGTTTATCAAATGAATACCATAGGATTATACACCTGGTTTATTTAAAACATTAATGTTTCAATTAAAAAAATATTTTAATAAAAACATATCAGTACTTATAAAAGTAAAAATATTACGGGGAATCTTAAATTTACGGTCAAGTAAAGAACACCTCACCTAATTTGGCAGCTCTCTCTCTTATCTTAAACTCTATACCAACGGGAAGACTTAAGAACTTCTACTGATTTAACGTGCACATTCTTTATGCTATTGATTCTCAAACATTCAATTTTCGTGACCCAATGTTGAGTTTTAATTTTCATCGCCACTCCCCCCCATACGATAATAATATATTGAATTTAATAATACTACACTTTGACACTCAAGATACAATACGACATTAACCTCTTAAGTGCCCCCAGCGTATATAAAAGTCTCGCTCAGCCGAAGCATTAATTGCCACAGACGTATATGTACATTTTTCCGAAGTACGATCTTTTCTGTGCTCTGCTATTCATAAAATTATTCCAAAGGTTTTGGAATGCAATAAAAAAATCTTGGCAGTGTTTGCGAAGGATTTACTTATTTCAGAGGATTTGCTTATTTATTCCTTTTCTTCTCCCCCTCCCCCCAAATACATCCCATACGTATGCGTACGTGGAAAACGGTGTCATTGGTAAGCGAATTGCGTAACTTTTAATTAGCAGTTAAGAGTTTAATAATAAACAGTACAAATTAATAAGATAAATGTGTTAAATTTGTGTATAATTTTATATATAACAAGCTCATGGGACCGCTGGTAATTATTAAACTTGTTCTTAACTTAGTTTTGCCAATTAGTTATAAAATACATCATACGGCACTGATACATTTATAAAAGTGTATTATATCAGTGTAAATGTGTATTTTGTTTTTTATTATGTCAGAAAGATTTAGTTTGTTTACTTTCAGTAAATAAATAATTCTTTAAAATAATATTTTGTTTTCGATTTTTCAATTTGCTCGCACTCCTTGGTAGAGCTATAACGCCCTTTAGGTCGGCGCTTCTTACAGTTTGAGAAACGCTGCTTTATACATGAAATAGGCGGCAAGCGGAAAAAGTTCCAAAGACGAACTTTATCTGACGGATTAAGAGCGTTTCTCAAACTGTAGGGCGCGCGCCCCTAGGGTGGTGTGATAATTCTAGAGGGGGACGCGAGCATATTAAAAAGTCAAAAAAAAAAAAAAAAACCAACAGATTATTTTAAAAATTAATTAATTTACTGAAAGCAACAAAGAAAACACATTTTTACATAATAAAAAATAAAATACACATTTATACTGATATAATATACTTATAAAAAATATATCAGCACTGCAAATGTATTTTATGATTAATTTAACAATACTAACAACAAGTTTGATAATTACAAGTTACCCCTATAGGCTTGTAATATATAAAATTACATACAAAAATTAACTCTTACCTTGATCAATTTTTTGTACGATTTATAATTATTCCCCCTTAACTTCCGATTAAAAGATACGCGATTCACTCCCCAATACCTCCATTTTTAACGTAGGTGTGTGTATGTCAGTGTTTCTCAAACTGTGGGGAGCGTCCCCTTAGGGAGCGTGATAACTCTACAAGGGGGGCGCGAGCCTATTGAAAAGTCGAGAACAAAAGATTATTTAAAAAAATTATTAATTTACTGAAAGTAAACAAACAAAATACATTCTGACATGATAAAAAATAAAATACACATTTACACTGATACACAATACACTTATAAATATATCAGTGTTATACACAATGTATTTTATAATTAATTTAACAATTTTAAGTTAAAAACAAGTTTATTAATTACCAGTGACCCTTATGGGTTTGTCATATATATAATTTATAACAAAAATTAACACTTATCTTGATAATTTTGTACGGTTTATAATCAAACCTTGACTGCAAATCATAAGTTTCGCGATTCGTTTCCCAATGCCAACCGTTTTCCATGTAGGCGCGCGTATGTGATGTATTGGGGAAGGGGAAGGAATAAAGGAGCAAAAATAATCTGGAATAAGTAAATCCTTCGCAAACATTGTCAAGGTCCTTTTATTACATTCCAAAGTCTTGGAATAATTTTACGGATAGCAGTGCACAGAAAAAATCGTACTTCGGAAAGACTTATGTATATATGACTTTGGCTTAGCGAGACGTTTATATACACGGAGGGGGGAGGGTGCTTAAGAAGTTGAAGTATCAAAGTTTTAGCGTCAAAGTATAGTATTATTGAATTCAGTACATTGTTATTGTATGGGAAGAGGGCGCTATGAAAATAATGATTGAATATTTGGTCGCGATTATTGCTACTTTGAGAAGCACTGGTGTATGTGATATATTGGGAGATTGATTGATTGATAGAATATTAACGTCACACTGTTCAGCTACACGAGGGCTTTTGGCGACGGACCACGTAATTTAGAACCATGGTCAAGTGACGTGGACGACACCTGAGCTGGCACCTCCCTCTCCTAACTACCACACCACACCAACGGGAGGACGTTTCAGCTCTCGACAGATTTAACGTGCATCGCTGCCCTACACGGCGGGTCTTTAGTGGTACTGGGCTCGAACTCGTGACAAGGCAAGCCACGATCCGATACCTATACCACTCGGCTACCACGGCCACGATATATTGGGAGAGTGAGAGAAAAGGAATAAATAAACAAATCCTCTGAAATAAGTAAATCCTTCGCAAACACTGTCAAGATCCTTTTATTGCATTCCAAAGCAAAAGGAATAATTTTATGGATAGCAGTACATAGAAAAGATCGTACTTCGGAAAGACGTATATATACGTCCGGGGCAATTAACGCTTTGGCTGAACGAAGCGTTTATATACGCCGGGGACACTTAAGAGGTTAAAGCGGTATTGAAACTTTAGCGTCAAAGTATAGTACTATAGATTTAATAGATTCTTATTATATGGACAGGGGGCGATCAAAATTATGATTGAATATCGGGTCGCAAGTACTGAAAGTTTGAGAAGCACTGGATTAAGTTGTGAATTATTGAGAGTTGTATTAAGGTATCCGACTACGTTCGGAACCGTGATTTTAAAGAAGCGCATAAACGGATAATTTTCATGATATTTAGTGCCACTTACATTAGAATACATGCACACAATTGTTTTAAGGACATTTTGACAAAAAAAAGTTATTTAAATACAATATTTCGGCAAAAAATTAACTTAGAATAATCTTTTTTTAAAATGTTCTCCTTTTGTGAAAAGTGCTTCTATTATAATAATACTTAACCTGTATATAGCTCAGACCTCTTTACAGAGGCTCAACTAGAAGTTTTGAAAAATTCTCATTATTTTTAGAGTTACCACTCATTGAAATAATTATTGGCGTTTTTTTGTTAAAATTGTTCCCCTCTGTTGTCGTAAAGTATGGATAAACCCACTTCTAATTTATATATTTCAAAAATTCTAGTTGATCCTCTGTACAGAGGTCTGAGCTATATACAGGAAAAATATTATTATAACAGACGCATTTTTCACAAAAGGAGAACATTTTGAAAAAAGATTATTCTAAGTTCAATTTTTGCCAAAATATTGCATTTAAATAATTTTTTTTGGTAAAATATCCTTAAAACAATTATATACATGTATTCTAATCTAAGTGACACTAAATATCAAGAAAATTATCCATTTATACTCTTTTGCAAAATCACGGTTCCGAACGTAGTCGGATACCTTAACGTCACACTATGAAGCACCTTAAGGGCTATTGGCGACGGACTTCGTAAATTCGAACCCCGGTCTATTGAAGAGGACGACTCTTAAGCTGGCACCCCTGTCTCCTAATTATGACTTCAAACCAAAGTTTTTAAGTCTAGAAAATTTAACACTTGCATCACAGTCTCTATTTGGCATTTCTTTCATAGCGCCAGTAATTATGCGCATGACTTTCTGGTTACGAGTTCGAATACGTTCCTTGATTTGTAGCAAAATATTATGACTGCTGACTTCTTATCCTCTCACGTAACAGTAGAAAGAATTCTATTCAATCTAGTTAAAATTAATTAAAACTTAAATTTTAAAATCAGAAGGTAATAAATATGAAATTAATTATAAAGTATAGAGTGCCCGAAAAGTAGGATTGCACTTTCAAAAATGAGTTTAAATAAGATCTTCACTTACGGTTTCTTACGTTCTATAAAGAAAAGATCAAAGTTTCTATTGTCAGAATGCAAATTAGATGGTGCAACGTAACACGTTTTACGACATTCTCGTTTCAAAATGGTGTCACACCAAGAGCAAGCGTAAGTTGTAGCATGGTTTATCAAATTTAAATCTGAAACACATGAAAAAAGTAAATTTTTTGAAGTCCATCATCAAAATCTACAATTTGTAAGTGACATAAAGGATATATGACGATAACTTCTGAATTGTCGAAAACAGAATCTGGCCACCCTATCAGAAGCTGAAATGACTCCACTCGTTGAGACTCGATGTGTTGCGCGTAACTAATGGTGCTCACAAAGAAATCATGCAGTAAAACATTGCAAAAAAATTTATGTTTTCCTTATGTAGCATAAAACCCCTTTAGTGAATATCTTTAATTATTTGTAATTAAAATTTGAAATTGTAACCATACTTTTCAGACATCCCGTATTATTTTTAAACATTTAATTTACATTTTCAATTCATCTCTCAGTTTGAGAAATGCGTGAAATTCTTGCATAATTTTACTTCTGAACTACATCAGAGATTCTTAAACGTTTTTATCTTATAGACCCTTTGCCATGTTCTACGGTTGGGGGCAGACCCCTCTTTAATTAATAACGCAAGTTTATTAACTTAAATGTCTTTTTGCAGCTGGCACTACTACTAATTTAAAAGAATTAAATTTTTAACTGTAAGCGTTTAAAACTAAAAAAAAAGCATATGTTGATTAATTAAATTAAAAGTTAATTATTGCATAAAATAACTAAACAACTAATAAATGGATGTGTGAGTAATGTGGGAGGGATGAATATGGTGCTCTACAATAACAAATTTTCAACGTTTGGCATCAATCTTTTCAGGTTTAACCTTAAATGTGCTCTATTTGTAGTGCCCATGCCTTTTTCCTTTCTGTTTTTATTTTGTAGATTGGCAACCGCTTTGAAACTCCTTCTCACTAGGAAAAGCAATTAAAATATTTCTCGCAATGTTCCATAATTAGGTACAAATAACAGTTTTGTCTTTTTAAAGCCAAAATTGCTGACATCCGCTCCTAAACTATACTTTAAGATCTTCGTTAGGGCTTATTCCGATCAGTTTCTATTGTAATATGACATGTTTAATATGAAAGTGACAATATGAATTAATTGCTTACTGTTGTATTACTATAATCAAAGCATTCTCAAACTTAGTTGTAAAATCTGAATTAAAGGCGTTTAAATATGTTAAACGTATGTTAAAACATCCTGACAGATTGTCTGCGACAAATTGAGAAATTGAGAAAATTCGGGACCTACAGTATATAGTATATTATTCTGGAAAGAAACACTAAAATGGTTTTAGTTTTAATAAAATTTGTGCTGTTACCTTGTAAACGTAAATTAACCTCATTAAATGTAGTAAATAAATCTGTTAAATAGGTAAAATTTGTTTTCCACTTGATTAAATTTTCTTTTAAAATTAAAGTCAGGATCTAATTTAATGCGAGCCACTGTCACATAGACTCCCACTTAACCTCATGAACCCCCAAATTATTTTTTCGCTGACGTGGACCCCTTATTGATCGTCAATAGACTCTTGGGGGCAATATAGACCACTTTGGAAATCACTGAAAAACATAATACATGATAAAATGCTGATTATTCAACAATAAAATACTTTCCACACACAAAAAAAATTATGAAACAATAAGAAGGAATAAAAATATTATTCTGATACATCAAATACAATAGAATGATTATTTTTCTTATTCTGATAGGAATAAGCAGTGCATTTTCGTACTTATAATTCAGTCTCAACGTGCTACAAATTTCAACATACTTTATGCACAATGCTGATGAAATTGATAAGAATTCATAGAAATATTCTCGAAATAGCTTTTGTCGTATTACCTAGCATCAATGTAGAAAATTTACTTTTGTATTATGTTATTCGGAAAGAATGCTTGTGATCTTTGACGGCATTCTATGCTACATTGCGTTAGGTAAAAATAACTATTCTTGCAATATTTTACTATGCATCGAAAACTATTCCATCTGCTTGCAGAAATAAGAGAACTTGCTGGGGTTTCTATTTTAACGAGGTATGATTTTTCAAAATTTTCCGGATAGAACCATGATGAACTACGTCATTGAAAAACTCGATATCTGAATACGGGGATAAAGTTTTTACGTGATATATATTGAATATTTTTTACAATGATATATTATAATGTAATGTTGCGTTAGTAACAGATTTTTAGAAGTTTTTGTCCCTGTTTTGGATTGATATATATATTATGTCAGTGTTTCTCCAACTGTGGGACGCGAGCATATTGAAAAAACTAAAAAAAAAAAAAAAAAGATTATTTTTAAAAATTATTAATTTACAGAAAGTAAAAAAAATACATTCTGACATAATAAAAAATAAAATACACTTTTACACTGATTTTATATAAATGTATCAATGCTACACAATGTATTTTGATAATTAATTTAAGAATTCTAAGTTAAGAACAAGTTTAATAGTTACCAGTGTCCCCATGGTCTTGTCATATGCAAAATAACATGCGAAAATTAACACTTATCTTGATAATTTGGTCGGTTTATAATTAATCCCTTAACTGCCGATTAAAAGTTATGCAATTCGCTCCCAATGCTACCAGACAAACTGTCAAGGTCCTTTTGTTGCATTCCAAAGCTTTCGGAATATTTTCATGGCTAGCAGTGCAAGGAAAATATCGTACTTCGGAAAGACGTATATATACGTCTGGGGAAAATAAGATTTTGGCTCTGTGAGACGTTTATATATGCGTGATTTTTAAGAGGTTTAAGTCGTATTGTAGCTTTAGCGTCAAAGTATATTATAACTGAATTCAATACATTGTTATTGTGTGGAGGGGAGGGGAGGCGATTAAAATTATGATTATATATTGGGTTACAAATATTGAAGTTTGAGAAGCACTGTCTTAAGGTTGGTGCATGTATGAAAAGCCGAATTTTTATGTGAATATATCTAAAACTGCATTTCGTTTATTCAAAGGCTGTTTATTTAATAAAAATATGCTCCATTTATTTCAATGCAACTTTCCCCGCGAGATTTTTATGTATATATGCCTGACTTAAAAATCTAATCTTTAGAACAGTGTTTCTCAAACTTTTAATACTTGCGACCCACTATTCAATCACAATTTTCATCGCACCCCCCTCCACATAACAATATATTAAATTCGATAATACGATAGTTTGAGGTTAAAGCTACAATACAACTTTAGCCTTTCCACCGCCGGCGTATATAAACGTCTTTCTCAGTCAGTGCATAAATTGTGAATGGCGTATATATATACGTCTTTTCGAAATACGATATTTTCTATTCACTGCTATCCATATAATTATTCCGAAGGCTTTGGAATGTAATAAATGGACTCTCACAGTGATTGCGAAGGGTTCACTTATTTCAGAGGATTTCCTTATTTATTCCTTCCGCCCCCTCTCCATACATCACATATGCTCGCCTACGTGGAAAACGGTAGCATTGGGAAGCGAATCACAAAACATTTCTCGGCATTTAAGATATTTATTATAAACTGTACAAATTATCAAGATAATTGTTGATTTTTATATTATAATTTTATATATAATAAGCCCACGGGATCACTGGTAATTATTAAACTTGTACTTAACTTAGTATAGTTAAATTAAATATAAAATACACCGTGCAGTACTCATACATTTATAATTGTATTATATCAGCGTAAATCAGTATTTTATTTTTCATTATGTCGGAATATATTCTATTTGTTTATGGTCAGTAAATTAATAATTTTTTAAAATAATCTTTTGTTTTCAACTTTTCAATAGACTCTTTGGGTTATCAAGCCCCCTAGGGGGTGCTCCTTACAGTTTGAGAAGCACTGCTTTAGAATCAATAAACTATGATATGGAATTTTTCAGTCTTCATTTTTTTTGCTGTATTGAATTAAATTATACTATACTTTGACACTAAAGCTACAATACGACTTTAGCCTCTTAAGTGCCACCGGCGTATATAAATTTCTCGCTCAACCAAAGCATTAATTTTCTGGACGTATATATACGTCTTTCTGAAGTACGATCTTTTCTGTGCACTACTGTCCATAAGATTATTCCGAAGGCTTTGGAATGCAACAAAAGGACTTTGACAGTGTTTGCGAGAGCATGGAAAACGGTGGCATTGAGGAGCGAATCACGTAACTTTTATTCGGCTATTAAGGAATTAATTATAAACCATACAAATTATTAAGATAAGTTTTTTAATAAAAACGTGTTAGGTCGCTGGTCACTATCAACTTGTTCTTAATTTAATATTGTTAAATGAATTATAAAATATACATTGTAGAGACTGATACATTTATAAGTGTATTGTATCAGTGTTAATGTGCAGTTTATTTTTTATTATGTCAGAATGCATTTTGTTTGTTACTTATATTTAATTAGTAATTCTTTAAAATATTTTGTTTCCGACTTTTTAATATGCCCACACCCCCTCGTAAAGTTATCGCACCCCCTAAGGGGTGTGAGTTTCCCCACAGTTTCAGAAACGCTGGTCTAATCATCGTGTAGGTGGTGAATTTATTTTCGAAAAATTTATTTTTCTGGTGGAAAAGCATCGGTTAATCGGTTCAGATGGCTTAGCCACCTAATATGTGATGCTTTTATAGTTCTCACAATGTCAGTCCTGCCATATTTGCACACTTCTTGTAAATGGGCGGTGGGTAGCCTAGTGGTTAGAGCATCGGACTCTAGACCGGAAGGCCTGGGTTCGATGCCCGATGCCACCAAATACCCTCCGAGTACACACGGAGTGTGTGCTCGTTAAATCTGTGGGTCCGAAGTCTTGACGGCTGAATCACGTGTGCAGGGGACTGGAGAAGATTTCCCTCTCCTTCAGGTCCCTGCCTAAATTGCGGAGGTAGAGATAGGTGGTGTCGCCATCTATCGTCTCTTCGGGGAATTTTGCCGAGCTAATTTGTTCTGTTAATTGTATGGTGCTCAAGACCAACGACAGGCGTACTTTTAGCCCCTTGCCACGATGAATTTCGTGGGCCTCGATCTGACTACGTCAGACAGGTGGCATTAGAAACAACAATTATTGTAAATTTTTAGAGATTTTGATTCATTTAATATAGTAATTGTTTTGCGAGTGTTTTCACGGAGAAGTAATGTCGATTAACAAGTGATGGGCGTATAGTTTTTGATTTTTCATGCATTTAATCAGTGTTTTGGCAGCATAATATATACAGTTGGATTCATTTCTATCAATGCCCTTAGAGCATGATTTTTCACACATGTTTTGGGTCTTCTACGTGTTTTTTTTTTTTTCTAGGGTAAAATCTTACCAGATGGATATTTTCAAACAAACGTTGTACTTTTCAATTGTTAACAGTATTCTTCCAAAAAGTCTGTTTTACATTGCGTGTAGCTTTTGCTGAAATTTCACCAAGTTTATACTCACATAAAAATCACAGGAGTATCAGTTGAGTTTTCTGATATTTTTACGAAATTCAAAACAAATAACAAAATGGAAAACTTTCGTGTAAATTCTTCGTCAAAATGGAGTTTTTGTAATGAACACTATGACAGTGGTTCACAAACTGTGGGTTACCCCACCGGGGGGGCGTAATAGCCCTTTATGGGGGGCACGAGCGAGTCGAAAAGTTAAAAATAAAATATTACTTAAAAATTATCAATTTACTGAAAGGTATGTGATACCTTCCCTACCTGAGGGTACCAGCTCTTCATCTACTTGACCTAGATTTGTGGGAGGTAATGATATATAACCCAACCTAGCCATAATAAAACCAATTTATTACTATCATTTGTAATGAACAAAGCAAGTCATACTCTAAGAAGGAAATCAGAAGTGATATATCGTAACCCTAAATCTTATGTGAATAAGCGCTTGGAATTCTACCTGCTTAGCCCTCCAAGCGGTCTGCACGTAAAATTCCGTCATTCCAGAGATGCTTTTTCTGCCTTCAAGCAAGATTCCCAAAAGCGGCCGAGCCCCATTCTTAAAAATACGGCTCAACCGCTTTTGAGAACCCCACCTGACGGCAAAAAAATACGTGCGGTGCATTTTCGAAGCATCTCCAGAATGGCAAGACTTTAAGTGCAGACCGCTTAGAGGGTTAACTCAAAATAAAGTTATGTTATGAATCTCATTCTTCCTTACTTTATTTGAATAGCTATAGCCCGTTCTATAATTACGCGTCTAAGTCTAGATCCTTACCATAAGCTCACGGCGTTCAGCATCACAGCTTCCTTTTCCTCCTTCTTTTTCTACAATTTCTAAGCCTCCACTATATATCTACTAACTAATCTGAACATCAAGGTTTCTTCTTGAAAAGCCTGGCTATGAAATAAATCAATGATGGCTCTAAAGATTCCCCAAGAGGATTAGTAGGAAAAACTCGGTAAAGCTCCGTCACAGGTAACAAAACAAAATATATATTGTGACATAATAAAAAATAAAATACCTATTTAGACTGATTTAATATACTTATAAATGTTTTTGCAATGCACAATGTACTTAATAAGTATCAATACTAAATAAAGAACATGTTTGATAATTACTAGTGATTCTCATGGGCTTAGAAAAGGAAAGTTTAGTATTAGAAATTTACAACTCTAATTTATTTTTCCATATTCAACTCTAATTCCTTCGAAACAGCCACCGCAGAATATCTGGATGGATTTGGAATGGATGATTGAGGAAATAAATATTTAATTTCATTAAAATTTTTTTTATGATCTATTCCAATTTAAAAATTAGAATTAAATGTAATATTCATCCTACTTAAAAATAACTTACTTAAAATTTTTTACTTAAAAGTAACATATACAAAATTTAATACTTACATTGATAATTTGTAAGCTTTATAATAAGGTCGTATTGTAGCTTTAGAGTCAAAGCACATTGCACATTCAATACATTGTTATTGTATGAAGGGGCCACAAAGATAATTATGATTGAAAATTGGGTCGCAAATATTGAAAGTTTGAGAAGAACTGCACAGTGATTATAAACAAATTTCTGTCAAAAAAAAAAAATGTAAAGAAAACAAGGAGACATACGAGCGTATGTCTCTTTATCTACCTAATGTCTTAAAAAGTGTTCTGCTACTAAGCCATAAATTGTATGATATGTAATAGATCTTTTTACAAAAGAAAAAAAAATACTAGTTATTTATACATAAGATTAGATAGCGTTTATTTGAACAAAAGTAAAATATACTATAAACTGTCAAATGAAAGTTATTTAAGCAATTTTTAAGTTACCTTTAACCACTTCCCAGTTTTGCCCGAACACCACTCGTACACTTTTCAGTTTCGCTTATTACTTCGCAAAAAAGCCATCTTTAAGGGGAAAAAAATGTTTTTTCAATGAAAGTAAAAACAAGCATAATTCTTTAAATTCAATATTTATAACATTTATGACTGGTGATTTCAGTTTATACAATCGATTCCATCTTAAAAATGTTTATAAAAAATATGCTTATTTTTTTGACATAATATGACACAAAAAAGAAACTGTAAAGTGGTTAATACACCGGCTAACAAATTACAAAAGTTAACTTAAACTTTGTTTCTTTTGTAGAAATAATACGATACTTGTTGCAAAGACATAAAGATACATGCAAAAATTCACTTTAGAGAAAAAGTATGGGGAATTTTCAACAGAGCGAATACCCTGTTTTCATACATCGTTCATTTTGGATGAAGTGAACGTTTACACTCTACTTTGTAACATATCATTGTCAGTGAACCGTATAAATCCACTTTGTTACCTGGAAGTGAAGAACATTGTACCTTGACATTTTGTGGTGTAAATTATTGACCTCGATTTTGATCGTTGAAATATATAGAAAAAAATACTACCCAGTTTACAGTTTAGTTCCACAGATTTTAAATTGATGATTATGAAATTTCTCTAACATATATGTGTTGGAGACAAATGACCTACACGTGCATCAATTAAATTCTAGGATTATGCAAGTAGTAAGAAAATGGGAACACATAGGGGACGAACACGGTGGTGCCGAGTGCTTAGCACAACCCTTCTTGTCAAAATGTGAAAAAATTATATTAATTGTATAAGTGCTTTGTGTGTTTTGATATTCAAATGTAACTGCTGTGTAAAAGTTGTTGCGGATGTAATGATGAAGCAAATGCTGAAAGTAAAGTTTTGTTTCAAATTGGGAAACAACGAAATCACTTACAAAAAATTCAAATGTACTGCATATCTTGGCACTTACAGTCACGAAAACAATTTTTATGGAATGCTGATAAATCCCACACATTTGAACAATATTCACGGTTCCGCAAAACAGCAGGAAAAGTGCTGAAATGATATACATCTTGGAAGAACAATTATTATTCTAACAACAAATGCAGCAGATAATGTCCCAGGAGTATGTTTCATCTGATCAAGTTGTCGACAAGGATTACGAAGTAATTTGGAATTCATTGTAATGAATCCACCATGTAGTAAGACCCAGATCCTTTGAAAATGGGTGTTATAGTTGAATTCGACAACAAGACAATACGAAGCTGAGCTGGGTTTTGTTGCGAAGTGGATCTTGACTAATCATAAAAGGGAACCACCCTTCTCTGCTTGATGCTCTACATAATGAATGAATTGAAGGACATAGTTTTACAAATCTATATCTGAGGGTTGAGGAACTTGAGTTGACGCGCGTAAATGTATATAGCTACCACAAGGGATTACTTTGAAGAGTTTTAAACGTATGTTTTACTGTCAGTTCTCGTTTCGTAGTACTATTCCTAGTCTCGGAATTTAATAAACTCAACTTGTGTAAAATCTTTTGCCCTTTTTTCCCCGTATGCCATCAGAAAGCAATTTTCTCTTTCCTAAAACATGCAGTCCTATATTTTCTCTCGACATGCTGTCCTTCAATTATCCCTTACCAAGACAGTGTTGTAATATGATCTCTAAGGTAGACATTGTGACTGGTCGTAGTATGTTGACATTTCACCGGTGAAAGTAAAGCTTTGTTAGAATAAAAGTTCTCAATTTTAAAATATGTAAAAATTTCAAAAGATATTATCTCGTGTTTAAATAATAATTTAATTTTGCATAAGAAAGTAACGTCAAAGGCTCAAAGAAATTAATCTACTCTATAATTTAAATCGTGAATAATATATCAGCCAAATTAAAATCATTTTCGGTAATAAACAAATTATTCAATGAATTATTTTTAATACTGAAGGAATTAATATATTAAATGTTTTCGAGAAAAAATTATGTAAACACAAACAATAACTTCACAAATTATTTATATCATAAAACACATTCAAAATTTATTCTTCTGTCATAAAAAACATCTTCTATTCGTAACAATATGATTCAGCGCGCCACACTGTAAGACAGTTTTGAAACAATTCGATTCCCGCAATAATGCATGCAGGATTAGAGAATAGAGGTCAATAATACAGATTTACAGTTTTATTATAAATTAATTTTGCATCATTTAAAGATATTTCTTCACATAAAATATAACTATTTCTTCAACAAGAATAAAAAAAATTAAAATCGTACATATATTATGTATTTTTAAACATATTTATAAAAATAAAAAAATAGACAACATAAAATATAAGTATTTCCCTCCATTATAGATAAATAAACTGATAAATAAAAAATTTAACACGAATTTAGTGCTTGCACCGCTATGTACTTTCATATCGCAAAATCAGGGGTATAATGTGTAACATTCAATTTGACGCGATTCCAAGCATTCAGTTGTTAAGCAATTTCTTTGCGGACTCGAAATATGTAAGGAAAGCTTTTTACTTAGAAATGTAGAACCAAAAAAACGGAAAGCAGAGTACATACAATATTTTCTTTCTTTTAAAACAGTTAAATCTCTCCAGCAATAACATTCAATAACTTAAAAAATAGCTGTAAATTTATCTTTAGAGATATCTCTCTCTTCTCTCTTTCAGATTTTTTTTCGTAATTAATTAAATATCCTTAATTCTGAAGATAATCGTCAAATAAGAGAGATCCGCTACAAATTTATCAACTACCATCCACTCAAATATTGACAAATCTGTAAGAGATTGCAGAACACCACTGAGAATTGTACCGCGTGCCACGTGGCCCATGTACCATAGGTTACCGACCCCTATTCTGCACCATACTTCCTCTTGAATCATAAATTTACTTACTCTTGCTTAATACTGCTGCTATCAATGGTTAATTAAAATTAAGTAATTATGAAAATCGTATACATAATAGTCAAATTTTAAAAAGCGATAAATATTCTTGTCAATATCTAATTAAAGCTTCTGAAATTTGAGGACTTACTCAAGATTAAATAAACTAGCGTGCTTTTATTAAATTACAAATATCGTTTCACAAAATGCCAACTTAAAAAAGCTCTCCCTTTCTGTCTTAGCTGAATTAAAATTTTCTACAGTTATATATAATTTACTGAGTAAACATTATCTAAATTAAAATTTAATTAACATTTTCCATTCTGCGTCTAAAATTCTTATAACTGTTTATAATAAAATTAATTACTTTAGAATATATAGCGTGTTCTGTCAACAAAGATTTTTTTCTATTCAATTTTGAAAACAGTTTATATAAAAGTACAGTGTGAAAAGTAGAAATTTAATGCTCTGTAGCATCTAAGTTATGATAGGTAAACTAATAATTGATATCTATAAGTTTTACACCAGTGAATTTCTTTTTAATTGACTTTCTGGTAGAAAAATATTAAACGGTGAAAAATTACCATATTTTAAAAGCCTTTTATTATTTGGTATGAGTTTATTATTAGTAGTACGCCCTACCTTCCCGCCTTTTCCAATCATTGAAACAGTTATTGATTTCTAATATGAAATTTCTTTTAAAAAAAGTGGAAAGAAACATCAATAACTTGTATGAAAAAATCATACCTGTTTATGGTAGAATTATAGTATAATAATGTTATTATATATATATATATATAATATATTGAATTATTTTATAATACTGTTTATCATTACTATTATACTATGATTATAATATGATTATATTATATCATGTAATTTTAAGATTGTAACTGAATTTCATTTTGTAACACTTTGCATGTTATAATATACATGTATGTTAGAAATAGGCTTTACTTTTCAACATGGCTCTGTTTTTTTTCTATTTTGTCGAAAATTTCTGCTGTCCGAGGATGGTGGATCCATAAAGCATTGCTTAACCCTAAATCACTGGTCTAATTCAGCGACAGCTCTAGAAATCATAATAGGTCTCCATTTTAGTCCAAAGACTCTTTCTGTATCTACCTTTGTTATGTCTCTTGAACTCCAATTTCTTTCTTCTTTGGTACTGTAGGTTATACAATTTTTTCACTTGGTATCTTATTTTAATTTCTTATACTATTATTAGCAGGGAAATTCGTCAGGTCCTGTGCGTGCGTACACTTTCAGAAAGGGTGGGCCTGTGGTTCTGAAAGGGTTAATTCAAGAGGCAAAAAATTATTTGCAAATAAAAATAATGCACACACACACACACACACAAAAAAAACATAACGTTTACATTTGAAACCTCAGAGCGTCAATAACAATTTATTAGTGAAATGATATCAGAGAATTTGGGCATACGGATTCTTCACATTTATTATATATGCATAGAGTTACAATAATTTGAGTACGATGAACATCTTGGATGAATTTTTAGCTTTTTTAGGATAATGACCTATACTATTCAATCTGGTATCATGATTCACTTTCGCCCATCTTTTGGATTTTTTAGGGATTTGATTATATACAGAATTTTTTTTTGACATAAGTCTAGTTCATGTTTTAACTTGTTTATCTGTTTTTAAAATTGGAGTAGTTATTGACACTACAAATTTTAGAACGAGCGAGTGAGTGAATATTAACGTCACACTATTCGGCTATATTCAAAGAGCTTTTGGCGACGGACCTCGTAATTTTGAGTCATAGTCAAGTGATGAGGACGATATCTGAACCGGCACTCCCTCTCCTTACTTCTACACCACACCAACGGGAGGACATTTGAGTCTCGACCTATTCAACGTGCATCGGCCCCCTCTGCACGGTGGGGCTTCAGTAGTACAAACTCGGAACAAACTCGGCAATGAGCCTGTTATCTTGTTATCTTTTGACCACTACGCTACCGCGGTCACTTTAAACTCAAACTGTGGGAGCCCTATGTAGGGGAGGACGAGCATGTTGAAAATTCAGTAAAAATTCTTTCTTCCGTTTTCGCTTCATCCTAAGCACATTAAAGTATTAAAACTTATACACTTCGTAATACGCTACACAATGTCATATTATATTTGCAC
>BMAV01025094.1:12564-59373 GCA_019973955.1 Trichonephila inaurata madagascariensis | reverse complement strand
TTTTTTTATTATATTATAATGAAAGTTTAAAAAGTATTGCAAAATAAAGTTGTTATGTATAAATATAATTGTTTTAGAGTTTTAATGAATTGGATGAGCTTTAAATACTTGTATCATAGAGCACGATAATCTATTTTGTATGCACAGTTATAATTTTCCTTTTCATTTTTTATTGTGACTCGTGAAAACCCAGGTTTCCGTGTAACAAAGTTTGAAGACCTCTGATTTATGAGATGCCAATTTTGGCTAACAATATTTAAAAAAAATTCTTTTTACTGATAAACACCATTTAGTGGTCTCTTAAGAAAATTGCTAATATTATACGTTAATATAAAAAAAACCCGTCTAGATTTTATATCGATACAAAACTTCTTTGAATGTTAGCTTTTCAGTTTTTTAAGGTATCTGACTTCGTTCGAAACCGTGATTTTGCAAAAGCGCATAAATGGATAATTAATTTTCATGATATTTAGTGCCAGTTAGATTAGAATACATGTATACAATTGTTTTAAGGACATTTTGACAAAAAAATTATTTAAATACAATATTTAGGCAAAAAGTTAACTTAGAATAATTTTTTTTCAAAATGTTCTTTTTTTGAAAAATGCTTCTATTATAATAATATTTTGCCTGTGTATAGCTCAGACCTCTCTACAGAGGCTCAATTAGAATTTTTAAAATATATAACTTAGAAGTGGGTTCATCCATATTTTACGACAACAGAGGGGAGCAACTTTAAGGAAAAAACGCCAATAATTATATATTTCAATGGGTTGTAACTCTGAAAATAATGGGAATTTTTCAAAAATCCTAGTTGAGCCTCGGTAAAGAAGTCTGAGCTATATACAGGCAAAATATTATTACAATAGAAGCATTTTTCATAAAAGGAGAACATTTTGAAACAAGATTATTCTAAGTAAATTTTCAGCCAAAATTTTATATTTAAATAATTTTTTTTGTCAAAATGTCCTTAAAACAATTTTATACATGTAGTCTAATTTAAGTGACACTAAATATCATGAAAAGTATCCATTTATGCGCTTTTTTTAAAATCATGGTTCCGAACGTAATCGGATACCTTAAAGCAGGAAATGTCGTAATTTCTGTCTTTTTGATTTTAAAAGTAGTCATTTATAAGATTTTTTTAATTAAGATACTTGTGTATTTTTAAAGTTTCATGTGTTTATTTTTTAAAATACAGCCTTTGGTTATTAATGAAATAAGTGCCTTATATGTACTAAATACATATTTTATTTTTATTTTCCTCAAACAGTTTTTCTAAGGAAATAGAAGCATCAAGCCACACTTTATTATTTAAAGAATATAACATTTTATTGAACATTTTGATTAAACTACTACGATTTAAAAAAAATCATTTACAATTGTTATTAAGAGCACTAAAGATATTTCAGTGCTTCAAGTTATCTTAAAAATAAAAACGCATTATAAATAGCTAATTTCAAATTCCCTTCTGTTTTTTAATTAAATAAATCTAAAGATTACTTTTTATTTTATAATCTCATAACATTAGTTATAAATCAAAGCGTTGGAATGCTTTTTATTCGGTTATAAATTTGACTACGGTAGGTGATCCCCATCTGTACAGTCAAAAAAGTGGTTGTGTGTCTGACACCCGTCGAAAATGAGCCGTTTTTATAGGTATCGACAATTTTACGTTCCCAGGCATATGCATTTACTTATTTATAGTGTCACATAATTTATGCAAATCAAAGAAAATATTATGAATAAAAAATAAGTTGTGTCAGTCATACAGAATAATCAGTAGAATATTGGCTAAGTGAAGCACTTACCAAGCCATCTGCCACCAACTTTGGTCCTCCAGGATGAAAAGAAAACATGTACATAATATTCGGAGGAAGTTCCCCAGGTCATCATCCATAGAGAATTAAAGCAATACCTATAGTACGGATTTAGGGGAGGTAGCACACACCCTTGTGGCTAAGCCCTGCGTAGTTGGGCCCACTTATGGTGGGTGGGGAGGAGTCTGGTGAATAGATGATGCAGTTAGAAGATGACTCGTGAGTGTAACCTATCGTGTGAGTTTTGAATAGGACAGGAAATCCCATTCTCATCTTATCCCACTCTATAACACAGGGGGTGTTTTAATATTTCAGTGATTATATTACATTTTTGATGGCGAACTACCTATCAGTGCAACTGAAGTTGAGAAAATTATGGGTTTGTCTTGTGACGAATCTATTCGCGTCCTCTCACTAATCCTATTGAGGAATATTTGGGCTAGCATTCCCATTTAATTCACAGCCATCCCTCTCAAGAAGAAACCTTGATATTTAGATTAGTTCGATTTTATACAGTCAGAGTTTTGTAATTTTAGAAAAGGAGGTAGGAAGCAGCTATATTCCCTACGCAGGTAAGATTGAAGAAGGTTTACTTTCGCATGGGAAGATTAAGAGTGGTGTTTTGCCACTGGGTTGAATTAGTTGATTTGAGGTTAGTAATCAACGATAGATAGGTTGAGTTAAATAAGTTCATTCCGCATATTTGCTTAATAATATTTGCTTTCTTCGCGCTACACATTTGACATTCATTCCGTG
Source organism: Trichonephila inaurata madagascariensis (assembly GCA_019973955.1). Classification (NCBI taxonomy): domain Eukaryota; kingdom Metazoa; phylum Arthropoda; class Arachnida; order Araneae; family Nephilidae; genus Trichonephila; species Trichonephila inaurata. Next base: position 56,797 of record BMAV01025094.1, on the reverse strand, counting down.
AATAGATTGTTGTTGATTAGTTTGTTTGACTAAATAAATAATTGTGATTATGAAATTCTCTGGTTCTGCTTTCAGTCCTCCCACACTCTTAGGAAGGCAAGACAGTGAGAGAGAAACTTCGGGTGCAAGTTGCTCACAATGACCCCACGTTGGGCCACCACTCTTAATTTTCATATGCGAAAGTAAACCTTCTTCAATCTTGCATGCGTAGCGAATATAGCTGCATCCTACCTCTTTTTCTAAAATTATAAAACTCTAACTTTATACTGTCCAACTAATCTGAATATTATGGTTTCTTCTGTGAATTAAACGCGAATGATAGCCCAAAGATTCCCCAAGAGGATTAGTGAGGACACGCGTATAGATTCGTCACAGTCTGAGCCTATGCATAGTGATTCTGATGCACAAATTGACAGCAAAAATCCTATCAAAACTGTAATATTTTCTGATGCTTTACATTGCTTGCAAACTGTAAAATCGTACCTTACGCAGCAAGATTTAAATGATGAAGCATTTTCTTCTCCGCATAAAGTCGGATAAGAATATCGAGTCAAGAATCAAAAAGATTGTCGAACATCTGTTAGTCAGTATTTTAAAATTTCAATAAACTATTGCGTAATAATTCACTAATAGTATTTTTAGTTGTTGCACATAGAGTGTCTAATATCTAACCATGGATATTTTTTGTGTAGTTGCTTATTATAGAGTTTCCAGAAGGTAGGAGAAAAAATTTGTATTTCGTTTGGACCCCAAAACAACGAACAAAATGTTCGGTCCCTAAGAAATCAGGGTCCAACTGTATACGAAATAGATAAATAGACTTTCCCTGATTTCTTTTGGTGTAGAAAATACTTTTTTTTCTGTCATGCGCACAATTATTTCATTATCAAATGATTATCATAAATCCAAAGGTTTTGAGCCGATTTCCCTTCAATAGAAATCCAGTGTAGTGCTACAAATTCCAACTGCTTAATTGAGCAATTCGCACTAACTCTAGAGGTAGGCGCACATTATGAATTATCGATATCACAGAGTTTGGGACAGAGTTTTGTGTTAGTTAGGTCAATTTATACTGAGGATGGCGTTTAGTAAGCAGTTAAAATAACAGATGTGAAGACTCAGACTTGAACATTTACAAAATTGATTTATTGATGTATGCTCGTCATTTCTTCTTAAAGATGTGAGAAGATTTATGAAATCGATTTATGATTCATATTTGCTGACTGGTAATAAATGGAATAGTTCCTAGTACAAAGTAAAATATTAGAAAATTTTCAATTTTTAATCTTTAGTTAAGGGGGTAAGGTAAACTTCGAAACACCTTTCATGCTATGTATAATTTTTTTTAATATTCAGCGATTTTCCGTATACTTATTCTCGTTTTCTTCAGGTTGTTCAATTTGTATGCAATTTTTTTAATCTATATTTAATAAATTTTGCGATAAATTTTCTTTTAATGTTATTCTATTTTTTTAAAACATATGTTACTTGAACATTTCTATTTTTAAGTAAATGTCATTAAGGAAGGATTTGTAAATATAAAATATAAAAGCATAGCAAAGGTTTTGTGAAAAATAAAATGTTTATTTTGATTTATTTTTGATGATAACTTGTAACGGGTCCATCCACGATCTTCCTACTAATAGTTCTCTTGGGGAATATAACGGGTCTTTAAAAAATATTCTATTAAATACCTTCCTCAGAAGAAGAAGATGTGATTACGTAAATCAAGAATTGTATACAACTATTAAACTTTTGAATTAGAAAGAGAGAGGTTAGACTGCTATAGGATTGCAGTGACTGATTAACGTAAAGCTTATATGATTAATATTACGATTGGCGATTTTGTCAATTAAGTGCTAAATTGTATTCGGTCGATTTGAATCAGAAAGTGTAGTGCCTGGACGTAAGTGATCCGATTTATTGAAGTGAAACTTCTTTGGGCGCGAGAGTGAAGGTGAAATTGGCCCAGTTTTGCGTTAGGGTGAAAAAGCGAACGGAAGTAGTCATCCCCCCCCCATCATCCCGAATCGTCGCCATGGTGAGAAGATAGCGAGCGGGTGGAAAAGAGAGCGGGGGTCACCACGTGACTTGCGTCATATCCGGAAAAAATTGGATGATTGCCAAGGGGGAATTGCATCAGAGGCTTAAAAAGATGTTTAGAGTCTTGTAGTTCGGACGAAAGACGCTTAGGTATTGGAGACATTAAGTCCCTCGTCGTAACAGACTCGCATGACGTATTTTCGTAGTTTTTATAAAATAAACGTGCCGTTTTCAACGAATAAACGCACCCAAAATATTATCATTATATGGCTCTCCCCGTTAAGGGACTGTCTGGGGCATTGTGTATGTCATTAACGTTCGTGCCAGAATCACTACGTATAGTGTCTTGTAAGCAAACAAAGTGATTTCTGTGAGTGATGCATTAAGTCTATATTATGAATTTTCATTTTCGTTGAATTATAATTAATTCTAGTCCGAATGCCTAGAACAAATACAAAAAAAGGAAAAGAGTCCCGTGAAAGAAAATAAAGGAAGACTAGCAGCAAGTCCAGTCGAAAGGCCATATATCACCAAGAAGTTCTGTGGCAGCTGTTATCACTTTCATCCATAAAGTTTTAGTGCTGTACACACCAGAGGCTGCTGCAATTATTGGATCCGATGATGATTGAAAGCAGATTATCTTAACCGGAGACTTTAATGTTAATTTTGCTTCAGAAGAAGCAAAGCCACTCTTTGAATCCTTGAAACGGACACTGAATTCGACAATGAGTACTGATTCTAGAGAAGGAACAGCAAGATACAGAACCACGATTAATGCAGTTTTCTCACATTTTCTTGATTGACTACAATCGAGGATTTTTCTATCCTACTTCAGTTACCACACACTAAAGCCGCATTCACACCAAGGCGTACAAACGTCGAGTGTTAAGCGTCTAGCCAATCAGAGTCTTCCTCTCGCCCGAGAAGAAGTCTATGATTGGCTAGACGCTTAACACTCGACGTTTGTACGACTTGGTGTGAATGAGCCTTTATTGTGTCTTTCTTGGAAAATGAGGATGCAGAAAATTGAATAAAAAATTATTTTCATACAGTAAATGAAGCTTGAATTTTATTTGATTAAAGTAAGTTCCCCCAGCCGTTTAATATAATTAGATCCACATTCCTGCATTTACGGCCAATGTCGCCAAAGAAGTTTCACTTCTATTGCGTGGCTTTCCACGATCTTTTGTTTTTTTGTTTTTTTTGTTTCTCTTCTGTTTTTTTTTTTTTTTTTCACTTCTAGTATCTCATTTACCTCGTTATTGCTCCCATATTTAACAGTTGATGCATCTCTTATTTTGGGTTATTGAATTTGTGCTTTTGTTGAGATTTGTTAATAAATAAAGTTGCATTGAATATGGATAATCTTCCTTCTGACCCTCTCACATTAAGGGATGGCACGGGGAATCCCTTACAAACTTAGTGTCAGTGGAAAATGATTATATCAAACAATTTTTTAGTAAAGCATTTTTTTCCTAATTTTATCTTTCTGCACCAACTGTATGCAAAATACTAACTTTAATAAGGCATAGGAGAAAAGTGACTCACTCATTCATCATGGAATCTCTTGACTTGAAATTCGGCAAACACGTTTCTTTTATTGGGTACCAATCCTCTAAGAATGGGGATTATTAAATCGAATAACTCGGAAGCTCTATGGGAATAACGAAGATGGTACAAATAAAAAAAAATTCTTTTTTTGAGCCATTACATTACAGACTTAAAATTTGCAAATATCTTTCTTCTGTTAAGCAGACATCCGCTAATACCGAGTTATTCGAAAATCGCCTAACAAAAAGATTACAAAAGAACTAGAAAAACAAATTTCCGGTTTTTGGACTATAAGAATTACAAACTTTAAATTTGGTAAGAATGCTTCTTTTGTTGAGTAAAGATTCACTAAAAACGATGCTTTCAGAAATCGACACCGAGGGCTGACCAGCCGTAAATGGTAAATATACTTCCGTTTTACAAATTCTAGGTAAGCTTCTGTAATGGATGGGCTATCCCATCCATTAGTGTAAGAGGGTCAGAAGGAAGATTATACACACACATATAGAGTCGATATAAACTCTATTTATTAACAATTCCCAGCAACGACACAAATTCAATTACCCAAGTTAAGAAATGTACCAATTGATAAATATGAGGAGCAATAGCGAGGTAGACGAGGTAATTGGATAAATAATAATAAATCGGACCACTTACACTTAGCATGTTCAGTTAATACACCTTCTTATATTTAAAGACAATTTCTGAAGTATTCTAATTCAAACCGACTGAATCCAATTAAACAATTATTTGACCAAATCTTCAATCTTAATATTAATCAAATAATCTATCAAGTGCTCTCGCCGAGCATTATATTAATAATTACTTGCTATCCTGTTGGCTTTTAACCTCCCCCTTATCGAGCTTGAAAGTTAAGCTTTAAATACAAGCCTTGATTTGAATAATCCCTTCTTCTTCGGAGGAAAGTTTTCAACAGAATAATATTTAAAGACCCATTATTCTCCAAGAGGATTAGCTGGAAGAACGCGAATAGACCCGTTACACTTCTTTTAAGTCGAGTGGCAAGGGTTATAAGAATTTTTTTTAATACAACCGAAATTTTAGTTCTAGGTCTTATGTAACTCTAACTTAAAAACCATATACAGGGTGGTCCGAAATTCATGGTACAAACTTTAAGGGTAGATACAGGGCATTATAGCAGTCATTTATGGTATAGGAATGTATGTGCGCAAGTAACGCTGTGATGCGCAATCAGGGAAGATAAAAGAAAAATAAAATTGAGCTATCGTTTGGTGGCGAATGTTATCTGGGTTAAGTACATGTTGTTAAAAATGGCAGGATGTTCTAATCACCATTCGTAAACGCATGCAATTACAGCATGATTTGGTGCCAGCTCACTTCAACACTTACCTGAATGCGGCGTTTGGGGTGCGATGTATTGGGGGTAGGGGACCAGTCCCTTGGTCACCCCGATCTTCCGATTTTTCGAGCCTTGATTACCTTTTATGGGGACAGCTGAAGAATCTTTTTTATGCGACTCCACTTGACTCAGATGAGGATTTCGTTGCTTCAATATCCGAAGCTGATGCATGTGTGCATGAAATACCTGGCATCTTTGGACGTGTACGCCAATCGTTCTACCGACGCAGTCGAGTACATATCACTACTGGTGGATGTAATTTTGAACAGATATTTTAAACATTGCACATATCAACGACGCTTGTGACGGATCTATTCGCGTACTTGCCTCTAACCCTCTTGGGAAATCTTTGGACTATCAGTTCGCGTTATTCACAACCAACCTTTCGGAAGAAGAAATCGTGACATGCAAATTAAGTTTAATATATATAGTTGGAGTTTTCGAGCTAGATGATATGTGGAGTAGATGTAAACTAGGAATCAGGTGAGATTGTTACAGACAGGTATCGTTATTGAATTATAATGAATAAATAGTTATTATGGAAAAAATTTAAAGTGACGATTTATCACTGAGATTAAATTAATATTAGAATAAATTGGATAGTAGATTAGATCCTATATAAAGTAAGGATCCAGTTTGATAGTCTCCTAATCATTCATGTATTTCGTCGTTGTTCCACTTTCGCGGTTAGCATCGAGACATTCTCTTACTGTTATTAATTGAATTTGTGACGTTATTCTGTGTGATCAATAAATAGATTGATTGGATCATGGCGAGTGTTTCTTCACTACCTCCTACATATCTAGGTGACCAAGAGAGAAAATACCTCTCACACGCTTTCAATAAACACTTCGACTTCCCTTTCATATCTTATTTTTTGTGTTTTTGCCTCACCATGCCACTTGCACCCATACATTTCTATACAATAAATGATTGTTACAATGCCCTGTACCTGCCTTAAAGTTTGTACCATGAATTTGGGACCACCCTGTATAGTTTTATTATAAAACCCCCCAGAGAAGTGGAGAGGTAATGGTTAATATATTATTAACTGCTAACTTTAGGTTTACGAGTTTTAATTACATATATACCAAGCCTTTTTAAAGAAATAAAATTATGTTTGTCATTTATATTAATATTATAAATGGAAAACGTTTCTTTTAAAAGAATTTCAGTAATAATTGAGTAAAACGTTTATATGACTGCAAAAGTACATAATATAGTTTTTTTTTTTTTAAAAAAAACAACAAACAATTAACGATGTGCTTAAACTCTTTAAAACGAAAACGTCTAAAATTCTAAGAACTTTTCATGAACAAGCAAATTTTATATTCATTACGAAGAAACATTTACTTAAAGCGAAAAATAAACAAATTCTATAATAGCTTTTAGGACAATAAAAATCAAGCATTCCTTTAATGAAAGATTCACAATCACTTTTACTTCTGGTTTTTAATAGAATCTCTCTCTCTCTTTTCACCAAAGAATTTCTAATTAATATTTTAATGTGCATGCATTGAGAAGAAAACAACGTGCGTTGTAATTATAACCAAAGCAATTTTCCGTCTAAATATTGGGAGGCAAATTAATTCTATTATTTGTCGTTCATATACTTATAAGAGCGACAAACAATTTATTCAAATTATTTTCTAGAACTATAAAATATAAATATTCATTATTCATTAAACTCTACATATTATTCATTGCTATAGAACTAACTCATTAATATTTAGTTTGTCCGATGAAGATTCATCGATGCATTTATTGCTTGAATCGATATACTAGTAGATTTGAAAGAAAAGCATGTAATTACTATCACGATCTCGTTCTGTAAATATTACAGTAGAAACGAAGGATATTAATCTTTAATTAAAATATTCAATTCATGGTATATGTTGCACATAGAAATTTTGGTTAATATTTTAACTTTTAAAATATATTAAGGTTTGGAAGATAATAGCTTTCATTTAAATGCTGATGGGATAAAACTTTGATGATTAAAGTACATAAATAATAATTTTAAATAATTTATATCCGATTTTTATTGCGATTCTCATTCAGTGCTGTGAAGGAAATTAATATCCTTAAGCACTCAAGACAGCAAAAATATAGTGTAAATCTATTAATTAATTTCATATGGTTGATTAGTATGGTTAAGTAACTTCTAAGAGTTCAGTAATTTTTTTCTCGCTCGTGTTTGACTTTTTACTCCGAAATTATCTTAAATTTTCACTTCCATATAGTTCTGCTTCAAAGGAAGTAGATAAAGATCGGCCTTTTTTTTTCGTATATTATAGTCATGTAAAATCAAAGAATTTATTGGAGCTAAATTTTTATATTTGTATGAACTTTAAGGTATCCGACTACGTTCGGAACCATGATTTTAAAAAAGCGCACAAATGTATAATTTTCATGATATTAAGTGCCACTTAGTTTAGAATACACGTATAAAATTGTTTTAAGGACATTATGACAAAAAAAATTATTTAAATACAATATTTTGACAAAAAATTAATTTAGAATAACCTTTTTTCCAAATGTTCTTCTTTTGTAAAAAATACGTCTATTGTATTAATACTTTGCTTGTATATAGCTCAGACCTCTGTACAGAGGCTCAACTATGATTTTTGAAAAATTCACATTATTTTCAGAGTTACAACCATTTGAAATAATTATCGGCGTAATTTCTTAAAATTTCTAACTTCTGTTTTCGTAAAACATCGATAAACCGACTTCTAAGTTATGCGTTTCAAAAATTCTAGTTGAGCCTCTGTACAGAGGTCTGAGCTATAGACAGGAAAAATATTAATACAATAGAAGCATTTTTTACAAAAGGAGAACATTTGGAAAATAGGTTATTCTAAGTTAATTTTTTGCCAAAATATTGTATTTAAATAATTTTTTTTGTCATAATGTCCTTGAAACAATTTTATATGTGTATTCTAATCTAAGTGACACTAAATATCATAAATATTATCCATGTACACGCTTTTACAAAATCACGGTTCCGAACGTAGTCGGATACCTTAAGTATTGATCTTTACTTTTATTTTAAAATGGTTAGAAATAAAAACACAGCCAGTCACACAAAAAAGTCACCCAACTTGGCAAATTTGTTGAATTTTGTTATCTTAAGATCTTTTTCTAACTTCCATTTAAAAAAAGGAACTGTTAAGAGCTTCAAGCACCACTATATATTTTGGTCTCTCAAATGCTACAGTAATAAGGCTTGAGGTGATACGAAACAAAATAGCTTGTCCGCGAATCGGTCAGACTCATACGACACGTGCGTGTTCAAACGTGTCTTCTCTTCGCGCATGTCATATTGTAATACAAATATTTTTTTGTATTGTGGCCATTTTTTTACGTAGTATTGTATGCGTTTTTTTTATTAAAAAATAATGCACTCACGAACACCTTAATCAATCGGGACTGTACTCTCTTTACGTAAATCGGGAAGATTCCTCAGTTGTTCGATTCCAGTTGAGATCCCGACACACAAGTTCAAAAGTATATAACATATGGATAAGAACAGGTATAATTCCTAATCCAAACATTAAATTGTATCGTCAGTGCAAAGTTGGTGCCAGACTCGTTGCGGCTGCTGTGCACATGTTACATCTGTACTTGGGTACTTGGGATACTGGAGCCGTAATCAAACTCAGACAAAAACACCAAGTCTTGGATATGCTGATACACATCAAGATGCTGCTAATGGATTGTCCTGAGACGATTCAGCCAGTGAAAGCGAGAAGGAAATATAATCGAAAACATTTATTACAAATAATTTAAGATAGTTATTTTTTTTTTCATGTTTCTTTTTTTAAAAAAATTTTTTTTTAAAAAAAAAAAAAAACCTAACATTTTCATTTTGACTGAGTATTAATGTTAAATAAAAAAACGTACATAATATATGAATTTGCCTATGGGTGAAAAAAAGCCGATGTTTACCAACCTCCTTTCCCGATCTATGGGTTTCCGAAAAATATAAAATAAAAATCCCTTAAAATTACTTGAGTACCTCAAGTATTTGATGACGTATAATTTACACGACTGTTTTCCCAAAGATAAACCCAGAGACTGCGTGGTAGTGTATCGCGCTTCAATACCACAGGTACGGGGTTCAATTCCCGGGCTGGGCAAGGATGACTCAGCCTTTCATCCTTTCAGTGGGTCGATAAATGAGTACCAAGCTTGCTTGTGAACTGGACTCTGGGGGTTTCACGTCACGCTGATTACTTGAGCGAAACATCTGCACATACACCCCAGCGCCTAACATCACGAAAACTGAAATAGGTACAATAGGTTTTGGCCCTCATGGGCTGTTGCGCCACTGAGTTCAGTTCAGTTCAGTATTTTCCTAAACATTCTTTCCCACTCATAAATAGTTTTTTTTTCAATGGTTATATTATATAAACTAAATATGTTATATGTAAAAATATTAAAATAATTAAATATATTGATATCGAGAAAAAACACAAAAGTTCTTAAATAATTAATTCATAAAATATTTATATTGAAAATTTTAAGATGATTTCCTCTAACAATTCAGGAAGCATTGAATTTCAAATTATTGATGAGAAAACTGTCATCATTAAGGGATCATATGTTATTACAGTTTAAAATATTTAAGAGTCTTGTACAAAACAGAAAAATATAATATTCAACCTTTATTGACACTTTAAACTTTAGAACGGGTGAATATTAAAGTCACATTATTCAACGACTTGAGAGTTTTTTACAACGGACCACCTAAATTTGAACCAGGTGACACGACGTCAAGGGAAGAGGACAAGGGAGAAATCTGAGCTGACATCCCCTCTCCAAACATGCACATCACACCAACGGGAAGATGTTTGAGCGACGTACTTGACGGGCATCGGTTCCCTCTACAAGGTACTAGGTTGGAAATCATACCACGTTGGCCATGAGTCCATTACCTTGACCCTTAGGCTACAGTGGCCACTGAATTAATTCAAAACCTAGTTTTAAAATAGATCTTACAGTCTTTTTCAATTACTATTAGTTCAACACACACTCTCTCTATATATATATATTTATTTATATATATATCTTGTTCAAAGTTTCAATCGTTAATAAAATAATTTTTACTCATCCTCTGAAGTTCACATAATTTTTTTAAAAATATGTAGTGGATGTTGATGCACGTTTTTCAAACATTAATTAATTAGTTAAATTTTATTTCTTAATTTTAAATTTATTCTGCGTTATTTCTGACTAAGTTAGAATTTGCGCCAGCAGATGGTGCCAGTAAGTTTTACTAAAGAATTTTTTTCTTAGCTTCAAATATATATTTTTTAAATTTATAGTGGATGACACTTGATATTCATAGAGTTTTTTCAAATATTATTAATTAAATTTAATTAACTGAAATAAAATTTTTCTTTATTGACTTAAGTAGGAATTGATTTGAATTTTTTAAAAATATTATTTAAAGAAAAAAAAACTTCTTTTATATTCATGTAGCAATGTTACTCTGTTCCTTTTTTAGACTAGAAAAGGGTAAAATTTAACAAAAGTTATCTGGTAAAGGTAGTCTGTGTTGTGGGAAAATACTAAACTTAGAAGGAAAAGAAAATTTTACTTTAGCAAAGTTTTATTATGTTACTCAAAGAAAAAGAAAAGTAGATGGGTTTATTACTTGCTTTTGGTACTCTTTGGAAAACATATGTTATTCGTTTTCCTCAAGAACTTTTCATTTATTTCAGGAGAAATCTAACACTTGCTGGATGCTGGAAATGGATCCCTCAAAAAATGAGTTTTGAAAATTTTTGTCCTTTTTTTTTGTTTTTATTTACTTATTACAACCAAAGAAAAAAATATAATTATTAAGAATATCCAACACATTAATTCAAATTAATTAACACTACGTCTTAAATTGATATTTTTCTTTTTATTCTTTAATATATTTAAGATTGAGTGTACCATGTTATATAGAAACGATGATTTTTTTAGCTTTATATTCTAGATTAGGTGTCGGCAGTCTTTTGAATTCGTGCCACATGTGACACACGATAGCATTCTCAGTGGCACTTCTTACTATTCTACAGATTTTTCAATATTTGTAATGTATTTTATTTGGCAAACATTATCAGAATTATGGACATTTACGAAATTACGAAAAAATCTGAAAGAGAACTCCAAAGATAAACTAACAGCTATTTGTAAGTTATTGAATATCATTTCTGGAAAGATGCAATTGTTGGAAGGGAGAAAATTGCATGTACTCTGCTTTCCACTTCTGGTTCTACCTATAAAAGTAAATAAAAGTCTTTCCTCATATGATAAATATTTCGAGTCGTCAAAGAAATTGCTTAAGGTATCCTACTAAGTTCGGAACCGTGATTTTGCAAAAGCGTATAAATGGATAATATTTCTGATATTTAGTGTCACTTAGATTAGAAAATGTATATAAAACTGTTTTAAGAATATTATTACAATAAAAAATTATTTAAGTACAATATTTTGACAAAAAATAAACATAGAACGACCCATTTTCAAAATATTCTTTTGTGAAAAATGCTTCTATTATAATAATATTTTGCCTGCATAAAGCCCAGACCTCTATACAGAGGCTCAACTAGAATTTTTGAAACATATAACTTAGAAGTGGATTTATCCATATTTTACTACAGCAAAGAGGAGAAATTTTAAGAAAAAAACGCCGATAATTTTTTCAATTGGCGGTAACTCTGAAAATAATGTGAATTTTTCAAAATTCCTAGTTCAGACTCTTTGAAAAATTTTTTAGTTTATCTAAGCAAAATATTATTATTACAGAAGCATTTTTTTTTTAAAACGAGAACATTTTGACAAAAATGTTACTCTAAGTTAATTTTTTGCCAAAATATTGTATTTAAATAAATTTTTTTGTCATAATGTCTTTAAAACAATTTTATGCATGTATTCTGATCTAAGTGACACTGAACATCATGACAATTATCCATTTATGCGTTTTTTAAATTTGTAACGTGACGTGTAAGCGTGAATTAACTATTGAAATTATAATAATTAAAATTAATAAAAAACTAAAATAATATTAATTATTATTAATAATAAGTAACCTTCGAAAAAACAGAAGAAAAAGAGACGCGTAATCTTGTCATTCTGAAGGGAAGAAATTCCTCTAGATACTAGTTTTGGTGAGGATGATAATAATAGCGATCTTTGTGGTTATTGTAAAATGTACTTTTACACTAAAAAAGGTCCCAAATGTGACTAGATTCAGTGCCTCAAATGCAACAAATGGTTGCAAGAAGATTGGAATGATAATCATTTGCACTGATTGAAATGTTGTGTAGGCTATTATTCGAACCTGTACTGTTATTATTTTGAGTAAATGTTCAAATTCGTAATTCATTCGATATAATAATTCAAAAGTTCATTTCGTAAATTTGTACATCATTCGTTATCCTGTTTCAAAAGTACATTTCGGAGACATGAATGGAATAATAGGAGCTCTTACCTGTCAGAATGATGAGGCGACGTAAAAAAAGCAACTCGTCAGAAGGAAGACACACGTTTTTTTCGAAGACAAACAAGACAGACAGAAAAACAAACACTTGTAAACAAGCGATTGCAGTGCCACTGCACTAGAGTTACAACAGCAAACTAATTATGAAAATTTTTTTGTTTGTTTTTCTACAATTATTGTTACTTTACATTTAGTTTGGTAACGTTTGCCTTATTTTTTAAAATTTTTTTTTATTTACTGTGGGGTTGTTGCATCTTACTCTATGACTGGTGTCATCGTCCCCATGTATAAGGGGGAACAGGCCACAATTAAATGAATTTATTTAACATTAAATTTCCTATTTACTTTCATATTAAGAAGTAATTGTATATATAGCCAATTTAATATTGAAAAATAAAATGTATTCATGGTCTTGTTATTTCAATTTTCAATGCACTTATCGAAAAATCCTTAAATTTGGCAACTTCCTCCGATATACTTGTGAGAGGGTACCACCTCTCTCTTGGGCACCTAGATATGGGGGAGGTAGGGAAGAAACTCTCGCCATGATCCAAACAATCTATTTATTTATCACACAATGAAAAGACACAATTCCACTTAATAACAGTAAGAGAATGTCTCGATGCTAATCGAGAAAATGGAACAACGACGGTAAAACACGAACGATTAGGAGACTATCAAACTTGATCCTTACTTTATAAAGGATCTAACCTATCATCCGATTTAATCTAATATCAATTTAATATCAGGAAACTATCATCATTTTAAAGCTTTCTCCTAATAAATCTCTTAATCACAGTAATTTAAATATGATAAATTCAATAACAGTCTCACCTGGTTTCTGGCTTATTTCCTCTCCGCAAGCTAAAAAACTCCAACTATATATAGTAAGTTATTTTGAATATCACGATTTTCTTCTTCCGAAGGGTTGGTTGTGAATAACGCGAATTGATAGCCCAAAGATTTCCCAAGAGGATTAGTTGAAGAATCACGGATAGATCCGTCTCAACCTTATACCGGATGGGTGATGAAAATAAGAAAAGAAGGTACCGTTTAACCGTTCTATTGTTTGCATTAATGAGGCAAAACTTTCTCTGATTTACCTTATATGTTACAAATACATTTTAGTTCAGATGGAGACTGTTATATAGGAGGGTACTGATAAGGGAATCGTAAAAAATAAACAATATATTCTAAGAATTAAAGATTTCGTGAGCTTGGACTGATTCTGTGCCCTGCGTGACCGCTTCCAAGTTAATCAAAATAAATAAAAATTAAAAATAGATGCGGAATTTAAGTATTAGATTTTAATATAAATTTTAATCTTAATTTATTTTTTTCTTTGAATCAACTATTTTAAAAAATAATATTAATAATCTTTTCTGCAAATACTAAGAACTCTGCAAATATTAATTCTAATGAAATATCTGTTCCCGACAAATTGCAAAGAATATTCATATTCTCAAGCAAGGAGATTTTGCTTCAGTATTAAATCAAGAAATTAATTTCTTAAATCATCGCTATCTGCACTGAACGAAATAGAATGTACACAGAATAAAATGTAGTAATCAGAAATGAATTGTAAAAATAAAATAATAGCCTCACAACATCATAATTAACTTCTTTATTAATTCTTCGCCAAAATTATTAAAGACATTTTTTATATCAAAGCAATATCAATTAATTATGAATTATTATAGTTATAAAAGAGTATAAGATCTATAATATTTAAAAAAGCAATCCTTATTCTCTGAGGAAAGAAAAACAAAAGATTCAATGAATTGTTTAAATTGTGGTTCAATATATCCATTTAAAAAGCATATATATATATACATATATAAATATTAATAATCAATTATATATATAATAAATAAAAATAAATATATTTATTAAAAATGCAAAAAAAGAAAGAAATGTGATAAAAGAAACATAATTTATTCAACCACTTGATTCATTTTCTTAATATGTAATTTCTTCTAGAATTAAAGTATCTTTAGTATATAATTATTTTATTTTTTTAGATATCCGTATTGTTAGCTTGGAAGAATATAACTGATAATGAAGAAAAGAATGAACACAACAATACCTCTTTCTTAATTAAATAATAATGTTACGAATGTTGCGTAATTAATGCTTAATTTTATCTTCAAATAGTGTAAATAATTCATATCTGGGTATTTAATACGTTAATACAGCGTTTCTCAAAGTGGGTTGCTCCTCCCTTGGGGGGAGTGACAAGTCTACGAGGGGGGCGCAAGCTTATTAAAAATTCGAAAACAAAAGATTATTTTTTAAAAAATTAATTAATTTACTGAAAGTAAGTAAAGGAAATACATTCTGACATAAAAATATAAAATATTCATTACACTGATATATATTACACTACTTATAAATGTATCAGTGTTACACAATGTATTTTATAATGAATTTAACTATACGAAGTTAAGAACAAGTTTAATAATTACCAGTGCCCCCATGGAATAGTCATATATAAAATTATATACAAATATTAACACTTATATTGATAACTTTTGTACGGTTTATAATTAATCCCTTAACTGCTGATTAAAAGTAATGTGATTTGCTTCCCAATGTCAACCGTTTTCATCGTAGTCGCGCCTATGTGATGTATTAGGTGGGGAGGAATAAAGAAGAAAAACATTTAAAATAAGTAAATCCTTCTCCAAAGTTATCAAGCTCGTTTTATTGCTTTCCCAAGCCTTTGGAATAATTTTATTAATACCAGTACACAGAAAAGATTGTACTTCAGAAAGACGTATATATACGTCCGCCGAAATTAACGCTTTGGCTGAATGAGACATTTATATACGTCGGTGGCACTGAATAGGTTAATGTCGTGTCGTAGTTTTGGCGCCAAAGTATAGTATTATTGAATTCACAATACATTGTTATTATATGAGGGGGGGCGATGAAAATTAGGATTGGATATTGGGTCGCGTATATTGAAACTTTTAGAAGCATTGCGTTAATATTAGTTTCTGTAGTATTTATTTTATGATAGAAATTATAACATGCAAGTGACATTGTCCCTTACATTATAATGGCGTTTCAATGGAGACTTGGTGAAATATTAGCGATACAGCCCAATTGGCCTTATTATTTGGTGACCAAATGAGACTTGGTTATCATATGGAGGCTACCGAAAATTAATGGAGAAATCTATCAACATCACGATCTATGACGTAAGCGGATTTTTCGAGAAAGAGCTAGAAGGCAGTGCGCATATTATAAATAGCATTGACTATTGAATTTTAGCTGATGAATTGTGGACTTGTCTACGGGCGAGATATTGCTCGTGAATAAATTTTAACGCAACAGACTTGTATATTTAGAACCTGATAGTTGTTTCTGATTTCTGCAAAATGTGTAAAAACTTACTAGAATTTATTAAGCGATTTTTTTCGCTGTATCCTTTGTTTTAAAGACTGTTTTTTGCCAATAAATTTCCGTCTATCCTGAAAAACGGTTCTGCTCTTTGAGATTGATAGCATAAAATCTTCGAATCCCGATTCACGAAACAATGTTTCTTTGGGAAGAAATTCAAATTTTCTTAGTGTTTAAAATATGTAAATAATGTATTAAAATTGTATTGATAAGATCTCAAAGTTTTGACTTAAAGGGACTTTATGTGTATAATACAAATGTATTATATTTTTTGTAGCTTTATATGAAAGATATAAGTTCATAATCATTTTATGAATAACAAGTTTACTTTAAGATTTCAAAGCAAAATGTATATATATATATATATATATATATACTATGAGTCTGAAAATAATATCTTGAAAGATTTCTCATAAATAAGTATATCCTAAATTACACTGCTGTTTGTAAAAAATGCAACACCATGAAGGAATCATCAGAATTCATGAACTTTGCAGCAAATATCAATTATAGCATATTAAGTAAAATAGTAAAGTTTCAGCCTTCTGAACTGATGCCGAAAGCTTATAAATAGAGGGCTATAGCAGGACGTGGAAAATAGTAAATGATTATTTGTTAGTGGAGAACTTTTAGTCAGACCTAAGTATGCCTCCACGACGTAATAAGGAGAAATTCCAACAACTTACGGAGTTTGAACGGGGGAGGATTATCGACCTTCGAGAAGGAGGATTTTCCTATCTCGCAATAGGAGCTCGTGTGCGGCGGAACTGTTCCACAGTGATGCGAGTTTGGAAACAGTGGACTGACGAGGGCCGAGCAACTCGAAAAACTGGCATTGCACGACGGAAGGTGACGTCAGCGCATGACGATCGACATCGGCTCCGCATGGCTGTGGGTGACCGTACAGCTTTCTCCAGGCTGTTGGCAGCATATTTGTCTAATGCTATAGGTGTACTAAGATCGGCTTCATCAATTCATCGACGTCTGTTGCAGCGGGAGTTGCGTGCAATGGTGACTTTATACAGGATCTCCTTCACGGCAAACCATTGACGGTTCCGTCTGCAATGGGCTCAGGAGCATAGAACTTGGCAAGCTGATTGGCACCAAGTGTCTTCTCTAAATGAATCACGCTTCAATTTGGGAGGCCTTAATGGCTGCATTCGCGTTAGACTCTATGCCGGTGAACGCAGCCTTCCAGAGTGTGCTATCGAATGACATAGTGGCCTAAGGTTAGGGTTTAGGTTAGGCCTTAGGGTTTGGAGTGCAATTTCGTATCGCGGACGATCCAATTTGCTACAAATTGAGGGTAATCTTAATAGCAACAAGTACGTCCGTGAAGTTCTACAGACCGAAGTCGTTTCCTTCCTTCAAGGCATCCCTGGAGCTCTCTTTCAGCAAGATAATGCACGCCCACACGTTGTACAAAGACTGTTTGAGACTTCTGTTCAGCTCAACACATGCAACTTCTCCCTTGGCCTGCTTATTCACCGGATATGTCGCATATTGAGCACGTGTGGGATTTGTTTGGTCGGTGTTTCGCTCGTGATCCGCGTCCTGCAGCTTCAAAAGACGAGCTTTTGCTGAGCATACAAGCAATAGGGAATTATCTTTCACAAGCAGACATTCAAAATCTGCTTGATTCCATGCTACGTCGTATAGCAGCACTTATTGCAGCGCGTGGTAGGTACACCAAATACTGATTTCGGACCCTTAATATTGGTTTTTTTTCCTTTGAAAATTTCATCATTTATTTGTATTAATACAAGTCGTTTGTGCATTAAATTTAATTTAATTCTGATGATTCCTTCATGGTGTTGCATTTTTTGCAAACAGCAGTTTATATATATATATATTACTAGTAATATGAAAATAATATCTTGAACGATTTTATAAATAAGTTTTATCCTAAATTAAATAAAACCATTAAAAATGTTTTAAGTCCTTACAACATTTTTCATAGACTGATTGATTAAAGTTCTTTTAAAATCATTCGACAAAATAAATAAATAAATAAATAAAAAAAAATAAAAATAAAAATAAATGAGCTATTTTTTAAAATTTTTAGAAAAAGAAGTTTTTTTCGTTCCTGTAGAAATTTTAAAAAACGGTGATGAAAGAAGATTAAAAAGTTTAAAATGTTTGAATTTTTATTTTAACAAATATTTTCGACTCCTCTTTTCTAAGAATTCCGAAAAAATTATATTTTTTCATGTATATGTTCCTACTTTTTAAAATTGTATTCTCCCTAAGATTATTAGGTTCCAAACTATTACCCAAAGAAATATAGTTTTTTTCCTCTTTTTTTCACATCTAAGATGTTACCTTCAAAAATATTTTTAATTATTTTTTGTGTAATTTCAGAATTTTGTCTGATCGTATTTCACAACATCGCGATGTCATTTTTTATTACGTATTATTCAATATCATACACCGCTTCACCTCATTATCGACTCTTCTTTTCATTCTTGTAAATTCTTATATGGTTTAATGTAGACTTTAGAAAAGTAACATTTAAGACAGCAAAAAAATTCACTGTTATCTGTTCAACACTTGTATTATAAAATCATGGTATGATTTTTTGACAGAAAGCTAACTTTCCATGTCTGACAAATCCAAAATGTCTTCGTTGAACATAAATTTCCGATGTAACTTTTATGTGAAACATATTTCGAGTAATATGCTATGGTGCCCAGAAAATTAAAATTTCATCCATTTTGGTTTAATTCCAATAAAAAACTAGTTACTTATAATACATTCTGCTATCTCCCAGTAAAATTTCGGTAACATGTTTATTTTTCTTATTTGCCCCTAAATTGTCATCCTACGACATTAATACTTCCCACAGATGAAAAAGTTTTTTGGTAAGTTCTTGAATTTATGTTTGCTTATTAAGTGTATCTTTCTGCGATTCAAATCATTTATACAATGATCATTATTTTTAGTTTAATTCTTTAATAGATTAATAGGTTAATAGATTAATAGATTCTTTAATAGGTTACACGTGCAGTAGCTAGGCTTCACTTTTTTCAATCTTCGTTAATATTCTACAGTTTTTCTTGTACTATTATGTACAAATTTTCTGCGGAAGGGGTAGGTTGGAATCTCAAAAAGGAAGCATAACCCTACCCCACCACGCTACTGATATATTTAGAAAACAATAGTTTTTCCCATTTTATATTATATATATATATATATATATGAATATGAAAGTTTTTTCTGCCTCATATATATATGAGGTAGAATAAGCTTTTTAAACATTTAATTAAGTGGTAATTATAATTTTCTAAGAAGTAATATTTTTGATAAAAAAAAACTGTTTTGAAATTAATATTATAAAAATCCCATTATGGTGTAGCAATCTACACATATCTATATTTAAAAATATTATTCTAAATTTTATAAAAAGAAATAATGATTCAGTTTCTGACAATTAATTAAAACGTGATAATTATAAAAATTCTTTCAATATAATAACAATATAATTCAAAATAATGTAATATAAAGAGAATAACAACCATCCAGTTAAATTTATTTTTAAATATATTTCAAAAATATTTTAACCTTTATTTTTAATCTTATCTTATTCTTAGTTAAGTTTTAAAAAAACTATCTAATTAGCACCTCTGTTTTTTAATTCTATGCATCAACACGACATATCGCGCACGAGATCGTATCACATTGGATATATCTTTTTATAAAAATGTATTGCTTAGCACAAATATAGGTAAATTTTTTGTTTTTCTTGTTAATTCTTTTTTGAAATTTCATTATTTTTATTATCTCGCCTGGGAAAAACCTGTTTATATATTCATACATTCTTTATCTTTTTACTGTTTTGTGTTCATCCCACGTGTAGATATAGGCTCAATTTTCAATAGGATTCTGTTTTTCAAAAATGTCGAAATTTTCTGCTGAGGGAGAAGATTGGATCCATAAAGCAATGCTTAACTCTATTTCATTGTCCTAAATTAATGACAGCTTTACAAAATAAAATAGTTATCCATTTTAGTCCAATGACTGTTTCGGTCTTTGTATTTTTTAATTGCACAATATTTCAGATCCCAGAAAATTCTGTTATTCTCCGGTCGACGTTTAATAGGATATTGTTTTTATCAGATATTTTATTCATAATCTATGTATTAGTTTTAAAATTCAATTTTTTTTCCGATAAACGCTTGAAAAGTAAATCCAAACTTTAAAAAATTATAGAATTTTATATCCCAACTGTCAAACGGTAGACTTTTTTTGATCTTATTACACATGACAACTTTTTACGATGTGTTCATTATAATATTTCAATACTTGGGATTCATGCAAATAATTTTTACCAAGTTCACTGTCTTATTCAAATGTTTGAAGTGGAAAAATGACTCGACACCCAAACACGAAAAAACTTTTTCTCGAGAAAAACATAGCAACCTCTCAACTGCTAAAAAGTACTTAAAAATTTAGTCATACTTCAAATATTTTTTGAATTCCTCTTCATATGAGTAAATAATTATATGTAATGTGAATAGATTGATAAAAAAATTGCTTAATTTTTATATATATATATTTTTTATTGAAAACAATTATAAAATCCCCGTGCACCACAAAGTATATTACTTACAGAAGTAAGTAATAAACACACATTCAGGTGAAGCAAAAAATTTAAAAAAAATATTCAGGTTAAGAAATAAAAATATTTATAACAAATTCACAGAAATATTTGAAAGCATTTCTAGTAGAAGGAAGTTGTTGAAAATTCGGAGGCCAATTTATATTAAGTCCCTTGAAAGTCAGTCTTAGGAATTTTCTTTCTCTGGCAAACTTGGAACACAGAAGGAGCACATGTTCTACATTTTCCTCCCCTCCAATATTACAATCACAGGAATATGTCGGAACTAAATTAAATTTGTTCAAGTAGCTTTTGAAATTACCATGACCAGTGAGAAATTGGGTTAATTTGTAGTTAGTGTAAAAATGATGGCATGACAGTCTTTTATTAATGGTTGGAAAAAATTTCTTTGTTATGTGTTCCCTTTGTTAGAAATGAGATATTCTTGGTTCCAAGACTTCACCATTCTTTCTTTCGTGATCCTCTTGTAAAACGATTTAGGAATATTAACGTCAAAGTCAATTTTGCGCTTGGTTGCAGCCTTTGCAAGCCAATCGGCTCGCTCATTCCCAAGAACACCCGTGTGTTCGCGAACAAATGCAAAATTTATTGAGATGTTTTTTTTATCTTTTAGGCTTTTAAGTTATTAATTTTTATATTAACTTTATTGTAATACAATACAAGAGAAATATATCACTGTTTAACACATATTTTTGAAAATTACGTTTATCATTGACAAAAGAAAAATATTGAAAAGTGCCAGGTACAATTTATTGGTTGATAAAAGAATAGCCTATTAGCGGCTAAAATTATTTTTAACAGTGTTTTATATATATTATGGTTTCTCAATATCTGTTGCAAAGAGTTATTTTGAGTAAACTTTATGTTTCCAGTCCATTTCTTAATTCTACGCAGACAGATATTAAGTAATTATAGTTGTGTTCTTAAAAACGTATACAGTTAATTTCTCAACATGCGTACCCGTATTGCGAGTTATTTAATCACAGATTAAACTTTTATTAAGTAGAAATAATTTTTTTCTGTTTTTGCGAATTGTTTCTTTTCAGCAAAAGTAACCGAAAGGAAAATATTTGAAAAAGGTTCATGTTCGAAAAGAGAATGTGTGTTGACATATGCATGTATTATTTAAGGATTTAATTTTTTAATAAAACATTTTAAAAAGGAAAAAAAAAAAAAATACCCTTAAACATAAAAATGTAACTTCTGTACTAAATTTTTTTTTAAGTTGTTCAGATTAATTTAGGTGAAATATTAGTTTACAAAATTAAAATGGTAAAAACTTTACTTAACTATTAAAATTTTATTATTCACGAAATTAGTTTCACGACAGAACTATTTAAATTATTTTTTCTTGATGTTTCACGGAAGTAATTAGACTTTTATTTATGTTTTGGCAAGCACAATGAAGAAACTCGCTTTAAATACTAGCTGTACAGCTTTCGTTTAAAACTGTTGCAATGCAAATAAATTCTGCTAATTATTGTTAAAGTCTTACCTACAATTCAGCATATATTTTAATATAATTTTTTTTGGTACTTACGTATTATAGCAACAATGCCAAGGTTCAAGATAACTCGCCAAGTTGTCAACCCCGATTACGCATATGTCGTACGCCATGAATTGGAAACCATCTGCTCCGTTTTATATAATGTTGCAGATACGGTTGCGATAATACATAAGCCCCATTATTTTGCTACATTATGCGAGAAATGTCTACTACAAATTATATCAAATAAATGTTTTTTGGTACTTAAGTATATTCGCAACCTATTGGCGACATTATAAGAAACGAAGCACATGGATTCCAGTACAGCGCGTGCGACACATAGGAAATCGGGGTTGCCAATTTGGCGAGTTATTCATAGAGTTGGCGATTGTTGCGATAAAATGTAAGTACTGATTTGTTTCCTGTTTGGTTGGTGCCAATCTCACTAAGCAGGCTTCATTGGTGACAACACGTAATTTACACATTAAAAAATGTTAATAAATGTTTGTTCTCAATGGTCTTTTGTCTATTTTTGATGTACTATGAAAAAGACATCACTCATAAGAAAATATCGTGACTTCTTTTGAAAATGTGGTGGTTTCTTGTTTTTAAAGGATTACCAGTGAGAATATTCCATTTGGCGTTGGTTGTATCATTTTTGGAGACTTTATCATTCACGCCGGTGAAATGGAAAAGTGCTCAAATAAATTTTTCATATCATTATGAACGCGCTTTAATTTTAAATTAATCTCTAATAAAATAACTCATCATCTATTTTATAACATGTGTTCTTTGCTGACGTATTACACCGTCAACCAATTTCGCCAAGTTAAAAGACAACGCCAAATCAATGAAATGTCGCCAAATGCTGTTACCGTTCCTGCTCAAAGACAAATTCTCAGAACTAACATGTACATCTGAAATAAAAAACAAACAAACATCTAATTACTTCGTTATTAAGGTGACCAAAATGCCTTAAATTCATTCAAGATTGCGACAAATGTATTTACTACTCCATAAAATTTTGCTTAAGTGCGAATCTGAATAATGTGTCGTGTAAATCCGTAATGTTATTCAAACATACACTAACATGATTTTTACTATTGGCTGTATATCGGCATTTGGCGACTTGTTTTGATTCAAAAAAATTGGTCAACGATATTTAGGCTGTGTCATAATTTCTTGCTATATTTAGAAAGGACAGTATTAACATTAAGATACAAAATGAATTATCTATTTTGATAATTTTTACTGTTACAATGAATTCATGTTTTATTTTACAAAAAAGAATTTCTTATTAATAAAATACTTTAATATTAAAATAAAGATTTTAAAATATTCTTCAGATTAATTTGAAATATTTCAATTCAGATACATTTTACTATCCTGAGATATTATACAGAAGTTTATTTTAAAGTACTTTGTTTAAAGTTTTTTGGTGCTTTCAACCCCAGTATGTCAAAGTGCATGCTTAAAAAACATCTTAAAGATGTATGCATTTTTTACATCTTCCATATTCCCAAAATTCTTTATTTATTTTTGAGAAAAGATATTTTATATAAAGTAAGCTTATTAAGGTAAAAAAGGAGCCCTTAGATAAAAATTCAACTTGGAAAAATGCATAAAATTTGACATAAGCTCAGTACGCAATTTGTAAAAAAAAATAAATTGATTTATTACTTGATTCTCCTACTGTTTTATTTTTTTTTTAAATATGATCTACTTCTTTTAAAACCTATTCTCCATTTTTTTTCTAGAAATCCTTACTTATTGGCGATGCTCAAAACTTCCTATTTTTAAGGAAAAAAACTACCAAGTTGTATCTGAGAAACAGTTGAAAACGCATCTACAAAAAATAAGGAATGAATTTGGATTTGGTATATAACAGAGCCCTTAACGTTAAAAAATACTTTATTTTTCCTTTATAGTAAATCTTTTTATTTTTTAAAAATTTTTTTTTCTAGCATAAAAATGTAGCTGAATTGCTATTTTTATATAAGCTTAGAAACGAAGTATCAAACTTTTAGATCTTTATATCACGCAAATTTTATATACCAGTGGCTTCCGCTCCTTTTTCCTCGAATAATTCTGAAACGAAAATAATTGCAAAAAAAGTACACTATTTAAAATTTATACAATAATTTTAATATTAATTTATAAGTATTATAACTCTACGTACTTTTTTTTCTCTAAATTCTATTTATGAATACACTTTTTCTGAATGATAGTTTCCTTTCGTATCCCATATTAAAATAATTTCTTTTTCCTAGGGAAAAAAAACTTACATGTGTGCTACTCGACGACTGACTGGAGCCAAGTTTTCCCCTAAGACCCCCTGCGTAATTTCTAAGAATAACAAACATTTCTCTTCAAAAAATCACGTGCTTATATATAACATCCTTATTATTTTAACTCTTGTAATTCCCTATAGCTGAGAGAATGTGGGGATTACTCTGCTACTTTCCTTGAATTGTACTTATGGATAATGCACGCAATACGGTCTAATATTTAAAATACGTTAATAAATTCGTTTCTACTCCACTTTTGTTTTGTCACCACTATATCTCCAATGCATTTATTACAAAAATCTATAGTATAATGCAACCATGAAGAAATGTTTCAAATAAAAATGAAATTACGGGGAAGAATTGTCAAGACCCTGGTCCAAAGACTGATCAAGATTCAAGACCGTATGAAGCAGATTTTTGCAGAAGCAAGCAGTTTATCGGCTTGGTGTAAAGTAACCAATTTGAAAAGCTTTATGAATCAGCTGCCTTATTATTATCTTCTCTTTTTTTTTTCTAAATCCAATTCCTCCAGAAAAATATTTACATTCCCCAATGGTACCACCGATTCATAGAAAAATGCTTTCAGGAATTCAATGGAGTTTAAAGAGCCATTTTGAATTTAAAAAAGCATCAATGTTCTAAACTAAACTTAGTGGCACAACATTCCATGGCAGGACAAGACCTACTGTGCCCATTTCAGTTTTCGGGAGCATGGACATGGAGCTGATGAGAAGAAGTTCCTGTCAGGTGGTCAGTCGGACGCAAAAACTCCCAGTGTTTAGTTCCCAAGTACAACTTTGGTACTCATTTATCGACCCACTTAAGGAATGAAACGCTGAGTCAACCTTACCCAGCCGATAACCTATTAATCAGCCATTGGGCCTCATCAATGCTCAATCATCTGAAATTATGTGCACTTCCATTGGTTAATGCAAGCTCTTCTTGTGCGGTGTGGTCACTAATGCCTGCGGGTCATGGCAGCAAAATGATATAACAACACAACAATATATTTAGTATTTTTGGCACCACAATTTTTTCATTCTAGCTTGAAGTGTTTATGATTTATTATCAAATGATTTAAAAATTTATATTAACAAGATTTGTAATTTTTTTTAATTTTTAAAAAAGAAATGCATTATTATAATAATTACTTATGAAACTTGATTTTAATATTAGAATTTTGATAGAGCCTCCGTACAGAGAACTGAGCTATATACAGGCAAAATATTATTATAATAGAAGCATTTTTCACAAAAGAAGAACATTTTGAAAAAAGGTTATTCTAAGTTAATTTTTTGCCGAAATATTGTATTAATAATTTTTTTTGTCAAAAATGTCCTTCAAACAGTTTTATACATGTATTCTGATCTAAGTGGCACTAAATATTATGTAAATTATCCCTTTATGCGCTTTTTTAAAATCACGGTTCCGAGCGTATTCGGAAACCTTAAGGAGTTATTTTACATCAGTCTTATAAATATTTCTGATTCTTGCAAACATTTAATGGATATCTTTGGTTATATCTATTGTTCCTTTGATCATTTTTAATGTATGGCAGTGGACAACAATTTTTCTGAGAAATCATTATTATTCTTTCTGCATCATGAAAAAAAAAATTCCCCCCTAGCAACTGAACTATAAATCTAAAAAAACAATACAAGTTGTCTTGCAGTCTACTTGAAAAAAAAATTTCTTAACCAAGAGGAGGAAAAAAATTCAGTGAAATAGTTACTGAAACCTAGAAAGCGTTGATATTTGGATGTTTTTTTTATATATATATAGCTTCTTGTTTTTCATGTCACTGCTTGAATTATGAACAAAATACTAAATTTATAACAACGAACGTTTGGAGTTTAAAAACCATTAAACATTCTTTTTTCGATGAGAAAGTGCTAAAATATTCGTAATACGTTTCAGACTTGCTATCAAGAAATCCATCTTTGCATAACAGTTCTTTTCCTTCCAATTTTTTCCCCTTTATTTATTTATTTATTTTTCTTTTTGCATAAAATATTGTTTTGATACACATTTGTAAAACGAGTAGATCAGAGTGGAACTATTTTTCTTCAATACTTTTATTTAAAAAAATTTATATAATTTATTTTATGTAAAGATCAACCAAATAAAAGTGGCACTTCAGTCGGTTTGATAAATGATTTAATACTATTGATATAAATTAGTATACAAAGGAAAGAAGTAATATAGACGTAACAGATAGGCAAGACAATGCCACCTTGTAGGTTGAAAAAAATATTTCAGAGTTACACGACATGATGGATACACTGGGTGTTGGTTGGGGAACCAATTTTCAACAGTAGCTTGGACCTCATTATCATTGGAAAATCGCCGTCCCTTCAGAGCATTCTGGAGGGCTGTGAGAAGTCGGGGCTGTAAGGGGAAAGTTCGAGAACCTCCCAGCCAAATTTCCACAATAATGTTTGACACGCCACAGCCATGAGGTTGAGCATTATCATTCAAGATGATACCTCGCCAGACAGTATGCCATGTCAGCGGTTCTTAATATTCTTTCTCAGTTCCGTTATTTTATCTTCATCGGAATCTGCATCAATGATATTTTTTGAGCTTTGAACATACACCAAAATGTCTTAGTCTGCCATAATTGGGGCTGTACATACATTATCATTATACTACTGCCATAAATTCTTCCCATAATACAGTAGAATAATTTAATCCACAGCTGGCGTTTTCCGTATTTCCTTCACTCTCAGAAAGAAAATATTTTCGTGTTAAGCGATTTTCATTTCGTGTTAAAAGAAAAAAATGCATGAAAATGCATAGTAGTTTATCAGAACCATTGTATTATTTCGTGTTAAGTGATATTTTGTCTTGAGCATTTTCGCGTTAAAGGTATTTTACTGTATGTAAATTTTATATATTTTTATTTCTACAAATTTGGCAAACCTTTAAAATGGGTTTTCAATTAAGTAAAATTTTAATGTTTGTTTCAGCATCATGAAACAACAACTCTGTTTTCCAGATTTAAAGGTGACAATTGACATTATTGTAATAAATAATGGGGATAAGAGTGTAATAAGAGAAACAATAACACCCAAGTAAGATTAGGGAGAATTTTTGCAGCTTGTAGTAGGAAAGAATAACTATTTGTCCAAATCAGTTTCTGTCTGTCCGTCGAATACCGCTTCCCTATAACTAAAAGTATTTAATCTTTAAAGGGACATCATTTAGTAGACTACCATCATGATATTAATTCAGTATTATTTATTTATAGCAAACAATAAAGACAAAAGATCTATCAATTAAATTATTCCAGTGTGAGTCCAGTTGCTTTTTTAGTTGACGGCTTTAGTTTCATTTCAGATTATTCACAAGAAAAATATTTCGTATTCCTTAAGAATATAATATTGGTAAAGAGATTTTGATTTATCTAATATATGCGAAAGATTTATATAATTTAGTTAGTTTTCTAGATTTATACTTTCCAATGGATTGCATTTCCATTAATTAGAAAGGTTGCAATAATAGATTCGCATATATTTTTGTTGAAAAACTGATAAGATATAATCTAATAATTTGCATAAATCATGTTGAGTAAAAATAAATGTAGAGGAGATATAAATTTCTTTGAGAAATTAATGCTATTGAAGTAAAACGCCTTTATATAATACAATTAATGATCCTAAGAGAATAGATGCATTTTTTTCGGAACAAAAACATATTGTGAAGAAAAATCAAAAGCTTGAATAATTTCATAATACTCATTTATATAAAACTTATTAATCATTGCATTCAAATGTCGGTATTATACAACGATATTTTATTCTATAAATTTGAATTTAATTTAAATGACAAAGCTTTTAAAAAGAGAAAAAAATCGTTCTATACTTAGCTTTTAAGGATAATGGAATAAAATTTCTTCAGTAATTACATTATGCAACAAAAATGTATTGAAAGAAAAAAAATAGATTAAAAAAAAATTAAAATGCTTCCATGTGTGTGTGGATCATGTTAATTTTTTCGACTAGAATTCAGATAGTAGAGTGCTATATAATTGAATTTTCTCAATGAAGTTATTCAATTTTCTTTTTTTTTTTTCTTATTCTTGTAAAATTTCTACGTACCATAAAAACGCTAAAAGAATAGATCAAAGTTAGTAAAAAAAATATCTTAATATTGCTTTTAGTTGAAAGTATTTCATGATTGCTAAAGATAATGGAATTCATGGCAAAAAGAAAAAAAAAACTTTTATCTGACAAAATTATTTAAATTTTTTAATGTATATAATTTTTTATTTCATTTTTTTTAAAAAAATTGTTTTTTACAATTCTATTATTATTATTTTGTATTTATAATTCTAGAAGTATATCTCATAAAACAGTTATTAAGATATCTTCTGTAGAAGATTTATTTTACTCAAAATTGGTTAATTGGTTGGTTGAGTAGTGCGTTTTACTACTTATAAGGGAGTATACCTTTTAGGTGTATTAACCTTTAATGTTTCAATCTGAACTAAAGGCATTGTAATAGAGTGAGAAAGGTCGTGAATTTGAGCCTTGGTATCACGCTCTAAATAGACAGATTGTTGAACATTAAATTTACCGCGGCTTAAGCCACATATACATCCTCAGTATACTGTGGAACTTTGAAAAATGGACGAATAAGATTTCCTTCAGTTTCGTGCATATTGTGTGACGTGCTCACGCATCTTTTCATTAACATGTCCTTTGGGTTATTTTGGGGCCAGAATGAATGGCAACTCTTTTCCAACCAAAACTCAAGAAGTGAAACGTGAATAAAAGATGCAAATTAGAAAGCTTTTAAATATCGGAAGTTAAAGTAAGCGTGTGGCACACACACAATTTTGGGGAATATTATGAGAGTGAATGATTCAATTGTAAAGCGACAGTCAACAGAGGTTATCCCGAAGATAGAGCCATTAGTTCAAGGTGCATACCATTGCACTCGAGTAAATATGCAACTTCTTTAAGATTGGATTAAGGTAGGATTGACTATTTAATATTAGCACCTGAGATATTATTGGAATTGATCTTAGGCGAGTTAGTTAATGATAGTGGTTCGAGTTACGTTATTTCGGTATTATTTATATTGTGTGTTTTGCCACATCGTAGATTCTCTCACATATATTATTATTATTATCTAATCTGTTAAAAGCTTAAGTTTGAATGTCTTAATAAAGACAAATTAAGATCAATGGAAACTTCTAGTTCTTTCGTTAGTCCTACACCTCTAGCTCACGCTAATAATCAAGGAGAAGGGCACCCAAGGGGGAGGGAATTCACAATTTATCAGTAAATGTGCATCGTCAGAATGTTTCTAATGCTTTATTCTTTCGAATCATTTAAGGATTATAAAAAACTAGCATCCTGACAGGCGTTTTCCTGTTCACACATCTTAAATCCGAAAATTTCTAGCTTTTTTGAATAAGTTGTATCAATCTGGACCGTTTTGATGAAGATTTTCATAAAAAAAGTTATTACAATACCTGACGTCATCACACAATTCGACCCATTAATTGTATGTGAGTAAATGTATACTATGAACTAAGTTGAATATAGTAGAAGCTATTCTGTGAATAGAACTTAAACTTGTTTTAATTAAAAGATAAAAAAGTTAAAACTCGAGCTATTTTCATAACAGGTATATTTTTTCAATGCACAATAAATAAATGCATCGTAATGCTATTGAATGCACAGTATTTTTGGTTAATCCTTGAGGGGTATAAACAAACAAATGCGATGGTTTGCCAACCCTCGGACACGCAACATATAATTGGTCGTGCGAAAACAAAATTTTCCCCTCTTCTTTCTTTCTTTTTTTTTTGCCACGCATTAGCGGAATAAACAACACATAGGGGTAAAACAGGCGTTTTAAGGTTTTTAATGAATATCTTTTTAACTAATTTCTATATCGGGCCGAATTGAGAATTGAAATCATTCTCGAATACACTTGAACTCCCACAAAAAAATGTCATCAAAATCGGTCCAGCCGTTTAGAAGGAGTTCAATACATACATACGCACAGAAGAATTATATATATAAAGATAATAAAACTAACGGATATACAAAATACTGAAATATATGTAAAAAATATTTAAAAGAGCATCCAATATTATGTCAAAACTATTTACCATGAAGACAAAGTTAAAAACACCGACCTTAGAAAACAGACATGTAGTTCGGATTAATAGTTGAACTCTAATAACGATGGTATTTTTAACCCTATTGTCACGAAACAAATAGTTACTACACCGTTTTTGTCTCCAAAGATTCCCTACATGGAGTACTTGGCTGGTTATCTTATGAATACTGCGGATGGTTTTTTTACGAGTCCTAGATGCGGTATATCCTTAACGCTGAAGCAGAACTTACCTTCAGATCTCCAACTTAATGGTTTACTTTCTCTGCACTATATCTGACGTTATCCCCTTGGGGCGACGTATACGAGCTTGCGCGAAAACAAGCGGCCTCTCTGCCCTTCTGTAAATGTAGGTTTCAGATTCTAATAATTCTTCAAGAACTACTCTACCTCTTCCTCTTATCCGTGAAGAATTTTGTTTTTTAAATAACAACTAAAATTCTAATGATGCATCACATGTTGTTTTTTCAAGTCATATAAAAAAATTTTTTTAAGTCAATTCCTACTTAGATCAAAGAAAATTTTATTTTAGCTACTTTTTTATTAAATAGTTACAATTAATATAAATATGTATATACGTAGGACAGAATCACAACTTTAAGTGGTAATTAATTTATATTAATTATCATTAAAGTATCGTACTGTTATCCAAAACAATCGCGTATATAAAATTTGAGTTCAACTGAATGCTTTAAGACTTGAGAAAAAAACCTTTTCAAGTTTTGACACAAGTCGCCAAAAGCGTTGCTAAGTCGCTAAAAATTATTCCAACGTGGTTTTATTTGTAATTCTTTAAATAATTAGTTTTGATCAATTTATTTTTATTAATTATAATTAAACTACTGTATTATCATCCAAAATAATCATGTATATACAATTTCAGCTCAATGGAGCGCTTTAAAATGTATTGTATTAACGATTCAAAATTCCACGAAATAGAGAATATGAGTTAATAATAAGAATTGAATAAATGGTAAAGGCACGTGGGAAAATTAGTAGAAAAATGTTTTATTTAGATGAAAAGAAATTTAAATATTTTGTAGGTATCATTTGATGCAAGTGATCTTGTACATAAATGTTAATTATGAACCTCAAGAACAAATTAACAAGTAATATAAAAAAAGAAATATAGTCAGTTCCTACTTAGGTCAACAAAAAAAAATTTTGTTTTAGTTATTTTTATTAAATAATTACAACTAATATAAATATGTATATACATATGACAGAATCACAATATTAAGCGGCAAAATAGAAAGCGATTTTCCTTTCCATATAGGGTGTTACACTATTTTTTTTTTGTTTACTATTTATTCGTTAATTAAACTAATTATTTCAATAAAATAGTATAACAAAAAGAAATCACACTCTCTCAGAAATTCGGCATTCCAAGTGGGAATTGAACTTACGACCTTTGGATTAAAAGTCCAACGCGCTATCCATTGCGTTACAGGAACAAAACGAAACAATTTTCGTTTCTATATATGCTGATGGACTCTTATTTTTGTATGTTACTATTTATTAGTTTTTTAAAGTAAGGAATGAATTAATATTTGAAAAAATTGTATTAACATCAAGTATGATCCACTACAAGTTTTGAAAAATGAATTTGAACTTGAATAGATGAATGGAAAGCATTTTACTAAATATTGAAACTTTGTACAAGATATATATTATATATATAGTCAAAATTCTCTACTAAACAGAGATTAATAAACAATAATCCTCAAAACCGAAAAAAATCGAAATTGCAAGGTAAACCAGACATAAGAAATAAGAAAGGAGAATTTAGGTATTATAAATAATGGAATTTAAAACATAAATGTTATATATATATATATATATATATCTCAGGGGTGTAGCTACCCCAGTTTTCGGAATCTCTATCACAGAGGGCCAACGGGACACGGGGGCCCCCAAGTGTAAATTTTTGATGCTTTCAAATAAATTTTATTATTAGAAAAGGGCCCCAAGCAATTTTGATACAAGGTTCACTCAGGTCTAGCTACGCAAGTGATATATATATATATATATATATATATATATAGGGAGAGAATGAACTAATAGTAGAGAGGAATTGAAAAATGGAGAATTTTACTCTTCTAAGGCGAAAAGTTTATTTTAAAAAGTTATTTATAAACTATTTTACCTATTTGTATTAGACTTGCGACGTCATATTCTGTTTCTTTTTACGCTACTCGTCGCCAATGTTGCTAAGTACAGGGAAATTTTCAGCTATTGGAGATGAATTTTTAAGACTACCTAGACAGGTTGCACCTTTTGTTAATGTCTTAAATCTACATTTTCACACCGATTTTCTGCAACTTACATGCGATGGCTACAAATCTAAACAATTTTAACGGAGAATATCTCATTACTAACCCATTAGGATAGGTCATCCTAAATTATCGATATTGCAACATTTCGAATAGACCTCTGCGATAGTTAGGTTAGTTAGGCATGTTTCTATAATAGTCAGTTTCAGCTTGATGTGGGATGACGTTTAATAAAGCATTGTGATAACAGATGATAGAACTTGGACTCTAAAATTGATTGAGTGATTGATGAAAGCATGACAGAGTTATTAAATCTGAAGCACACAGATGCCTTGTGAACTCAATATTATAGGAAAACATACACAAAGTATAGTTTATCATATTCCTTTTAACACAATGGACACGTTGTATACAGTAGCGGGTACTGAACTATGTAAAATATTAAATAATAATGTATTCGTTTTTTGTATAAAAATCAATTGAATGCATCAACAGGTAATATTATTTTTTTAAAGTCAATTCCGACTTCGTTAGACAAGCGTACTGGCGCCATCTGTTGAAGACAATTGCCACTTCGACAGAAATAACGCAGAATAAATTTAAAATTGAAAAATAAAATTTAATTAATGAACTATTTTAACATCAAGTGTCATCCACTACAAGTTTAAAAAAATGTATTTGAACTTGAATGGGTAAAAAGAAAGTATTTTAATAACGATTGAAAATCTGAACAAAGATATATATATATATATATATATATAGGGAGAGAGTAAACTAATAGTAGAGAGGAATTGAAAACGAAATTCCACTATTTTTTATTGTGTTAATTTCATCAAAAATGCTATATAAATACTTAACAGAATTATGAAACAGATTATCTACCAACAGACAATTGATATGCTTATTACGCTCATTTAGCATGAAATCACTTTTACCCTTCTAATTTTGATGGAATATCCACAATATTCTTTGATTGCTATTTTCTAAGTAGCTTATAAAATCCTAATTTGATTTGATTTCAGATTAACGTTGCATTTCAAATCAACTGGGGGGACTATTGGTAACAGACCTTGTAATTGTGAACCTCAGTCAAGTGAAGAGGACGACACCTGAGCTGGTGCCCCACCTTCCAAATTTACACACCATACAACCATAACATAAAGTCTCTCTATACGGCTGTTAATTCTTAACCCTTAACCTTCGCATAATTTTGAAGAAAACGGTCATAAAAGTGCCTATTTTTTTATTCAAGAAAATTATGTAGAACAAACAAATATTTTTATATATGTATTTATTTTTTAAATTTTGGTTAATTTTATATAGTTTGAAATGTAAAAAAAAAAAAAATTTAAGAAAGAAATGATTGAATGTTGGTTTTTTATCAAAGGGAATATTTTTTTTAAAAAAAAAAAACATGTATTTTAAACAGTAAAGGAGAATTTTATTACTCGTATGTATAATGTAAATACACATTAATAATTTTTTCTTGTGAGATAAACTTCAGAGCATTAGATGCAAAGGCTAAGATCTCAGGTAACAATGCAGATCCATCTTCACTGCTCACAGATTCACAAACCGAACTTTCGTTCAAAAAGTCAAACAGAAAAAACAACAACTTTCTTCTCTTAAAATGGGGTATGCAGCGGTGCCTCTTTCTGCAAGTCACAAACAACAAAGTAAATGAATAAAAAGACCTTAACGAGCGCCCCGAATAAAGATTCCTTTCATCTCAGACGTCTAAGGCATGCACGGTGTAGCTGCGGAACGGTAGGTCGGTGGATCTAGCAAACACTTCTTCCAAGGTCAACAGCTTGTTGCCGAATTGTAGTAACAACTCTTATGCACATTAAGGTATCCGACTACGTTCTGAACCGTGATTTTGCAAAAGCGTATAAATGGATAATATTTATGATATTTAATGTCACTTAAATTAGAAAATGTATATAAAATTGTTTCAAGAATAGAATTACAATAAAAAATTATTTAAGTACAATATTTTAACAAAAAACGAACATAGAATGACCCATTTTCAAAATATTCTGATTTTGCGAAAAATGCTTCTATTATAATACTATTTTGCCTGTCTATAGCTCAGATCTCTGTACAAAGGCTCAACTAGAATTTTTGAAACATATTACCTAAAAGTGGGTTTATCTATGTCTTACGACCACAGAGGGGAGACATTTTAAGAAAAAAACGCCGATAATTATTTCAATGGGTTGTAACTCTGAAAATAATGTGAATTTTTCAAAACTCATAGTTCAGCCTCTGTGCAGAGGTCTAAGCTATATACAGGAAAAATCTTATTATAATAGAAGCATTTTTCACAAAAGGAGAACATTTTGAAAAAAGGTTATTCTGTTAATTTTTTGCAGAAATATTGTATTTAAATATTTTTTTTTGTCTATATAAATGTCCTTAAGACAATTTTATACATGCATTCTAATTTAAATGGCACTAAATATCATGAAAGTGATTGATTTATGCGCTTTTTTAAAATCACGATTCCGAACGTAGTCGGATACCTTACTGACTTCGTAATAACTTTTGATTCAGATGTTAATGAATGGCTTGGTGTAATTTCACTTTTCTGAATCAAAATTGAGTGACGAAGACGGCACCATTCGAAATCTTATTCTTTAAATGTGCACAATACTATTAAGAAGAATTTGAGGCTCGACAAATTCACTATTAATCTATGCAACTCTTCAAGATGTGTCTGAAATGTCCTCAAGATTCGATTCCCGAATCAATTAAAATAACGCAGGAGCACAAAAAATACAATTCTTAAGAAACCAAAAGTGATTAACCATTGGTTATTAATGAATTAAAACAATCCTAATTTATTATGTTGCATTAATGTTTAAGTGTGTTAAAAAATTTATGTCAATTATGAAAGAAATAACTCGATATTTGAATATTTTCATTTCATCTTAAAAAAGCTTAAATTCTGCAGAAGTTTAACACAACTTTCAAGAGAAATTTGTCCACACCATTTTTTCGCTCAACGTAATTTACTTTTACCTCATACCGTAAAATTTGTCTAAATACAGTCCACAAATCTCTATTTAAATATACATTTTTCTGTTCAGAGATCCTATTTTAAACAGTCCAAAATACAATTTAATGGAAGCTACCTGATAAAGTTAAAAAAATATTCGCAGAAATATTCAACTTGAAGAAGGATAAAATTAAGTTTAAAAAAAGTGCTAGTCTCTTGAAAGTCTAGATAGAGAATTCCCATTCCATCATCTTCCTACATAACCCTCCTCCCCACCCCCGCAAGATCCGTCTTCACTTCAAAGAGATATTTCTGAATTTATACATAGATATTTTTCCATGTTTAAGTTGAAAATTTGAATTTTGTTGATAGGTTTCTCTAACTGCAGAAAAATTATTTTATGTAATCAAGAATTAATGTACATTTATTTAATATAACCATATTAAACTCTTACTTTACAACAGTCCTTCTCAAACTTTCAAAGTTTGCGACCCAATATTCAAACATAAATTTCATCTCACCCCCTCCCTCCATACAATAACAATGCACTGAATTAAAAAAATACTATAGTTTGACGCTAAAGCTACAATACGACTTCAAACTCTTTAGTGCCACCGGCGTATATTTAAGTCTCTAACAGCCAAAGCATTAATTGCCCCGGACGTATATATACGTCTTTCCAAAGTACAGACTTTTCTGTGCACTGTTATCCATGAAATTGTTCCGAAGGCTTTGGAATGCAATAAAAGACCTTGGGAGTGTATGCAAAGGATTTGCTTATTTCAGAGGATTTGCTTAGTTATTCTTTTTCTCTATACTTCTCCCCCTATACACCACATACGCTCATCTACGTGTTAAAAGGTGGTATTGGAGACAGAATTGCTTAATTTTTAATCGGCGTCTAAGGGGTTAATTACAAACCGTACAAATTACCAAGATAAGTGTTAATTATTGTAAATAATTTTATATATGAGAAGCCTATATATATATATATGGAATCACCGGTAATTATTAAACACGTTCTTAACTTAGTATTATTAAATTAATTAT
Source organism: Trichonephila inaurata madagascariensis (assembly GCA_019973955.1). Taxonomy (NCBI): domain Eukaryota; kingdom Metazoa; phylum Arthropoda; class Arachnida; order Araneae; family Nephilidae; genus Trichonephila; species Trichonephila inaurata. The sequence continues at coordinate 20,071 of BMAV01025094.1, read as the reverse complement.
AAAATACATTGCGTAGTACTGATACATTTATAAGTATTATATGAGTGTAAATATGTATTTTGTTTTTTTTTAATGTCAGAATGTATTTTGTTTGTTACCTTCAAAAATAAATAATTCTTCTTTAAAATTTTCTTTATTTTCATTTGTTTTCCCCTTGTACAGTTATCACACCCGCTAGTTTGAGAAACAATGCTTTACAATCTTTTACGCTGCTCTCTGGTTAATTTGTGGTCGCGAACTTATAGCAAGTATCTTCTCTGTTAAAACTCATGTCTTGGTGCTACTGAAGATTCGCATTGGTGTACTAATGCTCGTTAAATCGGTCTAGGCTCAAAGCCCTCACGCTGGCGTGGTGTATAAGCACGGAGAGAGGTCTATCATCTTAGATGACGTGCTCAACGAATAATCAAAATTAGGAGGTCTTCACCAACGCTGTGTGTTATATTGAAAAATTTGAGTGTTATATTTACGTCACACACTATAAAGCTGCACATGGGCAGTTGACGACGGACCTTGTAATTTTGAACCATGGTCAATTGATGAGTATGGCACTTGAGCTGGCACCCCCTTCTTTTAACTTCCACATCAACAGGAGGACGTTTGAGTCTCAACATGTTTAACGGGCTTCGTACCCCTCTGCAAGAAAAGTCGTCAGAGGTACATATAACATGCCTGCCACTAGTCCATGACGTTGACCACGCGGCTACTGTGGTAAAAAAAAATGAAAGAGGGAATCTATATAGAAAACTTAACTTTTAAAAGATAGCTCAGTGTTGAAGCTTGGAAACCTGATTTAAGGGGAGTTGGAAGCCTCTCTCTCTATACTGACAATGTTAAGCTGGCTGTACTCAATGTACCTTTTCTCAAAATCTGTTATATGTACATGCTTGAAATTTTTCATATAATTAAAGTACACCTTTTTCATTATACTAAAATGAGCTTTTAGCTAATTTTGAATTTTTTAATAATGTATGAAATATTTTATAAAACATTGCGAAATTTGACCCATTTTTCACGTAAAAAAATTGTAAAAAAAATTTTTCGAGTTTTTTACAAAAAGCTCATTTTAGTATTATTAAACATTATTATAAATAAATCATAAAATATTTGCATACCTGTGAACAGTAGTTTCTCAGAAAAGGTACATCGAACATCAAAATTTACATTTTGAGATAAATTGATTTTAATGTATGTAGTGAGACTTCTAATCGGCTAGGAAATTAAAAAAATAAAAGGCTCAATTTGCAATAAAAAAATACATGTTTTGGAATATATAAGACTACAACTTTTAAGCAAAAACGAAGTACTTTGTTTACATTTTTCACCATTCAAATGGGCACGGCCCAGTTTCACAACAATTATTTAAAAATAGGTTTTAAGGGCTTCTAATTACCCTAGAGTTTAAAGTAAGGTATTTTTAGAAAGGTTAAAATCTATACAATTTGAAAATGTCAGAACAGCAAACTTTCAAATAAATAAGATTTTAGCTTTCCAACACTCCTTTATGATTTTTAGCATCTTATTAATTTAACACAACATATGATTACTACTTTTACGCTTTATAAATATATTTCAGGAACTATTAGATTAATCTTCGTATCACAGTATATTATTGTCTCATAAATCAGTTTAATATAATATATACTAAACCATGATTTTCTAAAAAAAAAATTCTGAGACTTTTCACAAGCACATTAAAATACATTAGCCCAAAAATATGAAAACATCATTTCATATAACTTTGAAACTTGCTTCGCGCGTGCAAGAAAGTTTATTTTTCTTTTACCCAAAATGCCAGGTAAAGAAGAATAGTTAAAAGATTTCAAAAAAAGGGTTGGTGCTTGAATTTCCTGAATAGTTTGAGTATTTTTCATGTCACAACCCGCAAAACATGAGGAAAATATTGAATTTATAGCTTGCAAACGTTAGTAGTTTTGAGGTTTAAAATCCATTAAACATTTTTTTCGATATGAAAGTGCTAAAATATTCCAGAATCCATCAAAGTTTCAACATCGAGAAAATCCATCACTTTTTAATAGTTCTTTTCATATCATTTTTTTGAGTGAAGGATATACTGAATCCATTTACGAAGTGAATATTTACAAATGGAAAATTTTATCTTTTTTTTAACATTTTTTATTTTATTCAGAAATCTTTGCCTTCTATTTATTTAATGATAATCAAATGATATGATAAATTAAATTTTCATCTTTTATAGTGTTAATGATTAATTGTACTTTACTTTGTTGCATATCTAGAAGAAAGGATGAATTTTTAAACTTTGTAATTTCTTAAGGAGTCTCAGAGGAGTTAACTTTGATTGAGGGGTGAAATTATAAACAATTTTCAAACAGGTATAATTCTTTTAAATCTAAATTAAATAATTTGAATCTCTTACATATTATTTACAAAGGATTATGGCTTCCAAAGTACAAAATGTTTGAAATATAATAATAATTTTAAAAATTATAAGCATATGAATATGTAAAAAATATTAAATAATTTTTGCATTGCGCCCACTATTTTTTAAAATATTAGCCTCTGATGTATAAAACTTCATAGCATTATAAAATATATTATACTCTTTAAGCCCTACATCATTTAAGAATAACATATCGTTTGTATTGCAAAATATTTGAGAAATATTGAAATGTTTTTAAAAAAAATTGAGAATATAATTTTTTAATTTTTTTAGAAAGTATACAATAAAATTATTACAGTTTAATAAGGATACATTTTTTATAAATTAACTTACAGCTAGTAATTAAAGCTACTATTTTAGAAAATAGCATGCGCAACGTAAAACTTAATATTTCTTATAGAAATGTTTCTTATTTTCATATGCTTATAATTCTTAAAAATATGATTATATTTTAAACATTTTATACTTTTCTGAACCCCTATTCTTTTATAAATAATGTGTAAAAGATTCGAATTATTTAATTTTAATTTCAAAGAGTTATATATATTTGAATATTGTTTTTATTTTCAGCCTTTGGAGAAAGTTAACACCCCTGAGACCTTTTAAATGAAATAAAAGTCCCCTTTTATTTTATAAATGTATAACAAGATATAAGGGAATATATATCAACAAAAACATTCATGCATATAATAATATATTTTAAATAATTCTATGTTAAATTTGTTGCAAATATTTCTTCTTTTAATTCAAACTGTTTTGTGCCTAATTATTTGTGTCGAAACAACACAAGATCTGTCGCCAATAACTCTTACAATTTTGAACAATTATTCTCTCTGGGACACTGCTTCATAAACATCATCGAAAGGACGTAGAGCTTCTATAGTTTTAGCGAATAGCAGCCCCTCTATACGGCGAGCCATTTGCAGCATCAGGAATCGAGTCAAATTCGGCAACCTCTCAACAGCTTTACCAAAGAAGATCAAATCTTCTCGGTCTTCTGGTATGATCTTGAAAAGTCTGGCTTGAATTAATGGGTAATTGAGGATATGTTGTGGACACAGTTGAAGATTAAGGAATATTGGGCAATGATTTGTCTAACTTCTTTGACCGTCAGTTGAAATTTTCATTCCTTTTACTTGCTTTGTTATAAGTCCGGTTTTTTTCAATGCTATTGTATGGTTATTATTTAGAGCTGGGATGGAATATTTAAAATTGTTGTTGATTAGTCTTTGGCTGGTAACTGCATTCGCGTCTATGAGGGTCGTGTGATTAGATGATTGGGAGCAAGCTCTGAATTCCTTGGCAAGTTCATTGGCTTTCTTATTACGAAGGATAATTACATGGGCTGGTATCCATTGAAACGTGCAGGATCACTTTTCTGTGATGCCTCCATTGGTTTTTCCAATGGGTGCTAGGAGGGAGATAAAATACCTCCCGTGAACCAACAGTTAGGACTTCAACCTCTCGAGGCTTTCGCAACCCTACCTTACATGAATTGTGGTCTACAAGTGAGTGAGTAAATATTAGCGTCGTATACTATTTAGTTCCACGAGGGCTTTTATCGACGGCACCCCGCAGTTTTGAACCATGGTTAAGTGACGCGAGGACGACACCTCTAAAACTTCAGATTTGGCTCAAAAAATTCAGAAGTTCTTGCAAGGTTTTTTCCGGTCTATATGAATATGAAGAAAAAAAGGGAAGTCAAGAGACTGGACAACAATAGTTGTCCAGCCTCTTGACTTATTCAATGTTGTGGTTAAGGATTTACATTGTCGTACAATTTGCATTAAGTGTGTTTACATCTGTTGTAATTAATGAAGAGTTGAACAGTAAACTACGATTTAACCTAAAAAACCCCCTCCTCTTCCCCGAAGAGAAAGATGATAAAATACGTAATGATAGTTACAAACTTTTTAAATTGCAAATACAAAAATTATACAAAAGAAATGCGAGTGAATAGATTTGATAAACTGGACAACGCAACTTTCTATGACTGCCATTAATCAATACAACCAAAGCAATAATCATGTTCATAAATATTCCATTTTCATAAAAATAAATAAAGAGAAGAGAGTTTTATATTCGATAAAAAAACTTTTCATTCAAATCTGCGATTAATAACTTTTTATCGTGTAATTCCTACAGGATTTCTTACATTCATTATGTAGATATTCTATTGAGAACTAGGTATTTATATTCAAGAAAGAAAAATATTTCTAAAAATCACAAAGGGAAACTTCAAATAATTAAGAACCCCAAACATCTGAATAAATTAGCTTAACTTTTATATTCATACATTAAGCATTATTTATAAAGATGTTTTTAATAATAGAAGAAATATAAAACTTTAAGATGAATAAACTTTAGCCATTTTTTATAGCTTCATATAAGAGGAATTACGAACTTAAGAGAAAAGTTAAATGAAACTTTTCGCTAATTATTTATACTACTTTAAAATGCAGACAAAACATTTTCTAATGCAGACAGAAGGAAATCTAATAAAATTACATCAACGAACGATAATTCTTCTGAGATTAATGGTTAATGAAATTAGTAGGAAAAAGTTTTTAATGCATGGAGTATTTTTAAAATGATTCAGAAGAGTTTTTTTATATTTCAGGTTTAAAAATCAAAACTTATTTATTCGAGTAATTTTATTTTAAAGGGGAGTTATGTATTAAAATTTTTTTTTATAAATAAAGAAAAATGTTAGTTATTGTTAATCAAAGTTAATTACATGTCTTAGTTTTTGCTAGTCTTAGAATAACCTATAATCTATATATATAAAGAGAACCAAAGCCAGACTCACTCACACACAACATACATACAACAGCACACACACATCACAATATCTGAGGAACTATTATATCAACACACTTGAAATGTGAAAGACGTGTTCTTTTCATAAAGTGTAGATAAGGTAAGAACGGATTGCGTGAAAATTAAACTCCAAAAGGTGTTACGAGGGCATATGGGGCGTTCGAAATAAATATTTCGGTTTTTGAACTACCAGACCTAAAAAAATGAAATTTGACAACACGTTCACCGAAAGGGGTTTTGTGAAAATCGATCCTCAAGGGGCGTTATAGATAAATATCCCCCTAAAATATTTTACTGTAAAATTTCCCTTAGCATTGCTACGTATTTTAGGTAATGAATAGTGCAATTTACAAAACTTCATCAGTAGGTGATCAACTAATTCTTTAAGGTATCCGACTGTGTTTGGAATCGTGATTTTGCAAAAATATGTAAACAAATGTTATTTATTTATTTATTTTTTTAATATTTAGTTTCACTAAGATTAGAATACACGTATAATATCGTGTGTATTCTGTAATATACTATTACAATAACAATGATTTAAATGACATAATTTGGAAAAGAATCAACTTACAAGGAGAGGGCACGACTAAGGAAATTCATTTGGGGTCAAGACTTGGTGTAATAGTAGTACTCCTTTAGGGTGTTCAACCCTTAATGTAAGTCCGCCGAATGGCCGGTCAATTCGGAGAAAATATCCTTAAAAATTCATGCTTAACTATTATACAATTATGTTTCAATTTCTTCCAACGATTCCGTAGCCTGGTTTGTTTTCCATCTGCATACTATGCGCGAGGTTATGGTTCGATTAACATTTTTTTTTCATTTCACATTTAAATATTTTTAAAATTAAGTAAATTTATTTATGAAAAGTTTATTTGAAAAAGGTTAAATGATATTTTATGTAATTATATATTTTGTATTTTATAAAGTAAAAAAAAATACTGTTATTATATAACTATTTATATTAAATTTTATAAATATATTTTTATTTTAATAAATAATATTTATAATAAAATATATAATAAATATTAAATGATATTATGCATAAAAATTAGTTACAAATACTTTTAGAATGTGAAATACAATATAATATAAATAAAATATTATATATAATATAAAATAATTTATAAAATATATTATTATTTAATTATTTTATAATTAATATATTAAAAATATGTCTTTTTTATATATTAATAGTTTAATTATTTTTATTTAAAAATATTTAAAAATTAATAAGTCATTTTTAAATAAATTTAAGTAATTTTAAAAATAATTTTTTTTGAGCCTCTAGGTAGATTCCTTGTGTGCCGACAAGTATAACACAAGGCTTACAAACGTAAGTCAATACTCAAACAATAGTGATAGGAAGTTACATGTAGAAGGATATAGGCACAAAAATGGGAACCAAAAGGGGGAAAAAAGAGAAAAAAAAAGTGGATACAAATACAACAAATACAGAATTAAATACAAGATTGCTCACAAGCAAACGGAGCAAATCAAAAATTAAAATTATACAATGAGGAAGATAAGAAAACATGATTTAAATATAAATTAATAATAAATTTAATAATAAATAATAAATTTAATAATAAATAATAAATTTAATACTAAATTAATAATAATTTCAATAATAAATAATAAATTAATTTAATAAACTAATAAATTCCAAAAAAATAATAATAGTTTAATAATTTTAATAATAAATTCATAATACTGTTAAAAAAATTATTAATACTTTTAAAAATAAATTAATACTTTTTATAATAAATTAATAATTTAAATAATAAACTAATGATTTTAATAATAAATTAATATTTTTAATAATAAATTACTACTTTTAAAATAAATTAATACTTTTAAAATAAATTAATAATTATAATAATAAATTAATAATAAATTTAGTAATAAATAATAATTTCAATAATAAATTAATAATTTCAATAATAAATTAATAATTTCAATAATAAATTAATAATAATTTCAATAATAAATCATAAATTAATTTAATTATAAACAAATAATTTCAAAAAATAATAATAGTTTAATTATTTTAATAATAAATTAATAATAATTTCAGTAATAAGTAATAAATTAATAATTTAATAATAAACTATTAATTTCAAAAAAAATTATTATAGTGTAATAATTTTAATAATAATTAATAATAAATTAATAATTTAATAAGAAACTATTAATTTAAAAAATAATTATAGTGTAATAATTTTAATAATAATTAATAAAAAATTAATACTTTTTATAATA